>JAAAKQ030111966.1:0-18666 GCA_010016005.3 Zanna intricata
TTCCCCCCCCCAACAATTCTCCCCACTATTTCTTAAATAAATAACTTAACGTTCGTTCGGGAGTTAAAACAAAAAAAAAAAAAAAAAAAAAAAAAAAGTGCCGGCCTCCGTGGCGCGAGTGGTAGCGTCTCGGCCTTTCATCCGGAGGTCCCGGGTTCGTGTCCCGGTCAGGCATGGCACATTTTTCATCTCTAATTCATTCATCTCGTCCTCTGAAGATATACCTTAACGGTGGTTCCAGAAGTTAAAAAAAAAAAAATAGTATCTTCAATTACACGGAACCCTGAAGAATTAAGGAATGATAAATTTAGTTACCATAAAGGCAGGCAGGCATATTTCTAACCACACGGTTTTTTATTGTTTACTTAATATACCAACTTGCTCGCTATTAACTCTTTACAGAGAACATCAAAGCCTTTTACTTCAGCAATAACGTAAACTTCGTATCTAAAAGTTGCCTCCTTTTGTCTACTAGAGCGCTCTAAAGAAAAGTTTCACTCATACTTTCTGACATTAGTTCAAATAAATACGAATAATCGATTTAAAAGATTAATCAAACATTCGATTTTATTATTCTATGTATCCCTTAAATCTTGTTAAAAATATTTATCTCTGAAAATCCTTTTAAATCATAATTTTTAATGATTTTCTTCAAAATTATACTATATCATCGAGAACTATATCACTCAAATTTTGGGTTGATTTTGTTGGCAACATCAGTGAATTAAACAGCTGGTAAGTAGACTACAAGACGTAAATGTTTGGCGTTTCTGTATTCATAAATAGGTCAAAACATATGTTGACGTTAAAAAATTTCAGTATGATTTCTTCAAAAATGTTACCGTAAAGTAACTGCTTGAAATAACCTCATTTATTTTAAGTTGTTTTCATGTGGCGTATTTGACTTGTTTGCAGTTTAATTGAAGTAGTTAGCAAATGGCGGAGTAAGTATGTGTAGTTTTAACCTGACATATCGATAACATTATCACTTATTTAGAGTTCACGGACTAAACCTAATTAACAGTAGTTGAGTGACCTTTGTTTTTTAAATTACTATTTTTTGAAAATTTGTTTCTACCTTATTGCTCTTTTATAAGCTATTTTTTTTTCTTAACCTCGTAATTTCAGTAGGTCGTGATTTTCGTTCGTAATTGTTCGTACTGTTGGTTTAATTTAATTTTTTTTTTTTGTAATATAGAATATAAACATTTTTTATTTGTTAGCGAAATATTATATTTTATGATTTTGTGGTTCATTTTATAATAAAATGGATAATACAGGTATGGTAGGTACTCGTAACTGCTACCTGCAGAATACAGTCCCAATAGTATTTTCATTTGCGGAATCGCGTTAAATTTAATATGTTATATCATTAATACATAAATTCATGTTAAGTATAACATGACCTATTTTACACCTATTAAAAGTTAGGTGTATAACTTTTTAATATATAACTGAACATTTTGTATTTGATTCCTTTTTGTTTACAATTCGATGGTTAATACGAGTAGTTAATTAAATACGAGTTTCAAAATTAAACTTTTTACAGTAAAATTTTCTTTCAAACAAAAGAGTCAATCCATATTCAGATTACACAAGATACACTCACTACTGACAATTAAACATATTTTTGCACAGGAAAGTACTTTTTCATTGACCCAAATATACCATTTTGACGTAAGTGACCTGGTTGTAAGCCTCGAATATAGTCAGGTAATCCCTTTTGCTGCTGTAACTGGTAAACAATGCAGTTCCTCAAATCTGATTTAGGATTTATTCTCAAGAATTTCTTCAAATTTGAGACATTTTTAAAAACTCAAAACAATCTTGATATACCAAACTGGTAAAACCTTATCCAGCTGCTCATTTGTTTTTTATAGCCTTTCCTGAATTATAAACGTTCAATAATTTAATAGTTTTAACAATTCTACTATTTCAGCTGACCTAAAGCTATTGTCATTGAAAAACATTTCTGAATCTTTGAAATATTTACTACAGAGATCAATAAAAATCCACCCAAAATGTTTATGTTTGCATGAACATAAACATGATAAAAAAGAAATACTTTATTTCTGCTGATTGGTTGATGCATTTGATTCATAACTATATTCAAGTTTATATTTTTCTTATACTTTGGGGAAGAATGGTTTAACATAAAGGGTTACATAAAGTCAGAATAAAATCCACATTGAAATTGGATTGACAGAACAAAATCCTCATTTATTTAAAAGTTGTTGAATAAGAATGCTGCCTGAAGCAATTCAGTGTGATTGAGAATTCAGCTAATGATACGCTGTTAATGTTATACATGTTCATCAAGGAAAGAATAATTTTTCAGACTGTAGACATTTAGATTGCCAAATTTGTTTTCCAAAAAGAATTCCTGTTTGAAGAAATTATATTCAAAAATTATCCACACATAATTGATCAACTAAATCAGAATGTGAAGAATGAAATATTTCATGTCATTATACTGTATCAGTGGATTTATTGAAGGACAATTACAGCATAGAAAACGCTAACTAC
Organism: Zanna intricata; assembly: GCA_010016005.3. Lineage (NCBI taxonomy): Eukaryota > Metazoa > Arthropoda > Insecta > Hemiptera > Fulgoridae > Zanna > Zanna intricata. The sequence goes on from JAAAKQ030111966.1 coordinate 2,527, forward strand.
GGAACAATCAGTATGCTCCAGAATTATACTCACTATTTTGCATTAAAAACATAAAGTTGTATATTAGGCAAGCAAAACACATCTTCAACAAAAAGTACACTGATATCAAACTACTCCAGAATATTATTCTAGTTTTGTCGTTTGATGTAGAAACAGTTCAAGTAATATCAACAATCTAATATTCCAGATAATCAGTAATCCAATCCAATTGGAAAATCTGCAGTTTTTGTGTAACTTCTTATTTCTAAAAATAATAGTTAACGATGATTTTGATAAAATTTTAAGTTTTATTGTTTTTTAAAGTAAAATTTGTAACATGTTTAGACATTTTTCTATCTAGAGCTTTTCAAGTATCGGTTTTCATTGAAAATATTCCTTCGAGGTACTAAATACTAATCTCTTCAGGCCTGGTGTACAATATACTGAAAGTGACAGTTACTAAAATCCATTTTCTGCTTCATAAAATTCTTTTTTTTTTCTTCTTTTTTTTTTTGTGAATATACTTTTCCAACTTTTTTGATTATGGAGTCTTAAAGTAAGATAGTAGATTTATAAATGATTACTATTACTGATAATCAGTAATCTGCTTTTTCAAATGAGTCGCCATTAATTTTAATGTATTTGTATTTACTAACTTTTCCTCTTATACTCACAACCATATATTTAGTTTTATCTACATTGATTTGTCAACCCTTTTTCTCTGAACTTTCTGTAATTTTTTCAATGTGTTAACACTACTCTCTACTGTAGTTCCCACTGTTATTATGTAATCAGCAAACATTGATTCTTAACGTTGCTAATTCCACCTCACCACTATCACTGATGTTTTGTGCTATCTTTTCTAATGCTATGCTGAATGTAAGTGGGACCTCCCTCTTTGACCCCATCATATAGTATGCTTCAGGCTCACTCAGTACTCTTACTCTGTTCTTTGACTTTGAGTGCAATCATCTTTGTAAATAATTATATTATGTTTAATGTATAATAGATTTTACTATCCAACTTTATTTACTGAATGAAGTGTGCAAGAAATAGCTTAACATTTACTCTAAAAGTGGTTTGGTAAAATAAATCAGTAATTTGTAATGAACGTAAAACTATTATATAATTGTGTTACATTTATGAACCATAAAAATTATTTTTCTACAGTGAAAAGAAAGTTGTTTTTAAAGTTTAAAAGTTGTTGAATAAGAATGCTGCCTGAAACAATTCAGTGTGATTGAGAATTCAGCTAATGATACTCTGTTAAAATTTACTCAAAAAATGGTTTGGTAAAATAAATCAGTAATTTTTAATGAAATTAAAACTATTATATAATTGTGTTTATAAACCATAAACCATTTATGAACCATAAAATTATTTTATGGTTCATAAATGGTTTATTATTTTAATAATTTAAACGCAAGTTTTTAGGTAATTATAATTATTAACAGAAAAGAAATGAATTAAAAAAAACATAAAACTTAAATTTTACCCAAGAAAATCATGTTATGTAATTATTGTGAAATATTTTGAAAATATTTTTATTTGATATTAAACAGAAATAAACCTTGCAATTTTGCAGTATCCCACAAATAAAATTTACTATAACCATTGTTTTTTCATCAGTTCAGTTCTTTGTTTTCATTAAATTCTCATAAATGGTTTGACATTGTCATTATAATATGAGGTAGAGGAATGATTTCAAAGATTTTTGCTTCATGCATTTTCAAGCAATTACCGACCATATTTCCAAATAATTATGTTCTCTACTTTTTCTAACCAACCACAAATGAAAAGAAAAGTAAATCTGAAATATCTTTCCAGTAGCTATAGATTATTACAAGTTATTCTATATTTAAAATGACTATTTACGGTAGATATAAAACCTGCATGAAAGATTATACTTGGAATACATTTTCTGGATGTGATATTTTTTTTCTGAATACTGATTAAAAAGAGATGAACTCCTTTCATAGCTTCATTTTACTATAACTGCTTCATGTATCCTTATTTTAATGACATTCTTTTTCCCACAATTCCATCTTTTAATTTTGTAAAATTATAACTCCTCATAAGATATTTTCTCTCCTGCCGCTGCATAAAATGTCACCATCTCTATTTACATCTCGATCAGCATACTGTCTTTTAATTTTATTAGCATTTTCAAGCATAGATTAACAAATTTATGCATAAATCTAGTAAAACTAAGTTTTTTTTTTTTTACTTTTGAATAACGGCAGTAGTTATGTAAAAAAATATATTTGTCAAACTATAGAGTATGGCCTGGCCTTTCTCATAGTTTCAGAACAATTGTGCAGCCAATGCCTTAAATATTTTCATCCAGCTCAGTATTTTTCACTAGAAAAACAAAATCATGTGCCATTCCAAGTTAACTGAACAAAATGAAATTTTGTAGGGTGTTAGATTTCTTACTGCAAACTATTTGTTTCACACTTAGAGTGAATTCTAAACTGATTGGCCTAACTTCTTTAAAATATATCTTTACAGATTGTGATATCTATCCAAGGTGTTTATAAGATGTATTTTTTTTTTATAATGGAAAATCTCTTGACACCCTGGTGGTAAAGATATGTTATTCTACTATTACCTTACTATTGTGAAACGCATTTTAAAATGAGCATTTAGCTTGCAGAATATGTACATTTGTAAAGTTAGTTTCAAAAGTGACTTAAAAATAGATTTAAAAAACGACTTAAAAAAACACATGTGATAGTTTAAATTGAATATTTTTATTGTAAATATTATTATTATTTAGTGTACGAAACACTTGTATCAGAAGTGATAGGGATAGATATTATTTTTTTGCAAATGTATTAATCAAGTACAAGTTTATCAACTTGTAACAATCTTCAACATTCCTAAAACTATTATTCCTGTTCATTTGTCTCTAATCTAGGATACATTGCATAGCCAACTTCTAACTATCATTATCATGATCACTTGCCCTTGTAAATCAGATTTGTTACCACCATCCAATCTAAAAATGTCTATCAGTCAATAATTTTTAATTGATGAAAACTACTAAGCCGTAACCAAGAAAAGTTCTTTGTTTCGGAATCATATATAAAAAATGTTAATAATTTTGATTTTTTTTTCTTCTACTTAAAGAATATTTCAGCCTTTACAGACTTCTTCAGTGTCAATCCTAATTTATGAATTAGCAAACTTAAATCTTAAAATTTAAGCTTAGGTTACATCACATTTAAAATCCCAAAACTTAACACTCAGTTTTAATTTGTTTAAATATATTGCACTGGTCAGCCAGTTGGTGCTGTAGACAGCATGCTCTCTTTTAAATCAACTGATCTCAGATAGATAACTGGCAATACTCAAATATTTATCTTTCACTGTTATTCCATTTCATTTGCCTTTTACTTCTCATTAAAATTTATGTTTACACTTAACAGTACTGCACTGATTTCAATGGGAAGTTGGATTGTTGCTCTCAAATTTTGTTTATAATTTTCTGGAGATTTTACAAATTCAGATTATGTATGTTTGTTGAATAAGATAAATATTGTAAAAAAATTATACAAACATATTTTCAAAATCTTGAAAATAGTTAATATATTTTTCATAACCTGGAAAATTAATCGTTACAAAAAATGCCCATTTATCTATCTGTTATGCGCTGAGCTGTCTTAGTATATACTAAATGTAACATTAATTCATTTATAATGGATAAACTTAAAAATAGATATTAGATTTGAGGGAGGATTTAGCCAAAGAAATAGAGCAGAAAAGGAAAACTGCCAGAAGAAATTAATAGAGTGTGCAAACTAAAAAAAAAGATCAGTTAGTTTAATGATAAAATTAATTCCTTTTTTTAAAGAATATTCAGAGATATTAATGTAATTAAAGAAGAATTTAGCTCATATAGAGACTTGGAAAAGTTTGTCTTTAATTTAATTACTGATAAATAAAATGTGATCTGCTTCTGATTTTGATCATGTACATAGTTTAAGGAAACATAGAGAAAACAGTTTGTCCTGTATTGAATTAGAAATGTTTTAAATATTATAAATCTTAAAAAAATTTGAAATTAAGAGGATATCTGTTAGTGATAATTATACAATAGAAGAGAGAAGAAGAAACTCTTGCACCCGCAGCTAATTGAGGCATGGAAGCAAGGGAAGTATGATATACAGGCAAGGAAACAAAGGAACATGATTCAAATGTTACAAAAAAGTGATTTCATTTAGAATTACCACCAACAGAGAATATCAGTGTTGTAGAAAACAAATTAAATAATATTATTAAAAGAAACAATCCCAAATTTGTTGCTAGTTGTGAGGAATAACAATTAAAAACCCACTATGTTGGCATTTAACTTATATGGTGTGAGGACCAAGAATAAGGACTTATCTCTGCATTTATATAATAATTACTATTGATATTATTTTTATATTTGATACCTTTGTTAAAGGTGAGGATATTTATAAGTGTAATGCAATTTTTCAAGAATTTAACACTGTTTAATATTAACTGCTGAAAGAAAAATCAACTATTTGGAGACTGTGCCTATATTTGAAAAAAAAAATAGATAATTGTTCTGTTAAGATAAATTTGCACCTTTAAGTAATAATAATATAATGGAAATGCAATCATGTGATGAAATTGTATTCTTAATATCATTTCATATTAAATGTTACAAGTAGTACCATGAGTTTTAAAGGTTTAAGTTTTAGTATGAATTCCAAAAGAAATTGTTCTCAGAAACTAATTTGGGAAGAACAATCTTGATCTAAATATCTAAGCAAGGTTACCTGCTTTCGCTTTAGAAAGTAACTATAAAAGATGCTATAAAGATAAATCTGTTTACTCTAATGGTGTAAAATTACTTGGATTTTGAAGTAATTTTTGGTTTGACTGATTTAGGGGAGAATGCTTAATGATATGGAAGCTGAATTTATGTATGTTACTAAAAGTGGATTGCCTGTCACTGATTATACTTGAATAAACTTGGTTTTTTGTTTTTAATTCATACTTAATTACTTTCAGATTATTCTCTAAATATACTTTTTCTTTCGCAAACGAAAAACATAGTTCACTCTTGAACTAAATAAGTCCTAAATTGAACATAGGCTAAATAAAATTTAAATACTTAAAGTAATAAGTTGTAGTATCAGCAAGAATGTGTTAATAATGTTACACATGATGCTGTGAAATAAAATTTGCTGCTAAATCATAATTCAAACCTTAAGTAATGTTTTCAATGGAAACAACCAGTTTGATGGGAGTTATATAATGGTTGTAAAAAATCTTTTAAATATTAAATAAATTTAAAAGGGTTATTCAAGAGGAGGTAAAATATTCTATATGCAATAAGAAATATAGGACATATGTGTCAATAAAATTATAAAGAAATGCAATTGTGATATGATTGATTAATTCTTCACAGTATCTGAAAGACTTCTGGGATGCCTAGATGGAAGTTATTCTCTGAGTCTCAGCCAATCAGTTTTCACTATCTCAGCTAACCAGTGAACGACCTACTTTTCTTCAGTCTATAATATTCATAAAGACTGCTAGTTATTAATATATGTAGCCTTTTATTGAAAATTACTTCTTAAATAGGCCTTTTAAATTTCAGGGACTACAGTATGATTTAAATAAAACAAAGGAGAATAAGGCTCCAGGTATAGATCATATTATTTTTGAATTATTTAAAAATGTAACAGATGATATCTCAAATAAATTGATTTTAGTGTTTGACAATATGAATAAACGCATTGTTTTTAAAATTATTTCAACAGGGTATCTCTACTAAAACTACGGTTATCGCTACAAATTGTTCTGTGATGTTTGAATCGCCTTAAATCATTTTTTGGAGTTAACAAGGCTATGTTTAACTTCTCAGCCATTTTGTAATCGGATCAAAATGGCTAAAAAGAAAAGCAGCCCATCCAGAAAATACAATTGAATCACAGCTTTTATTTAAAACAAAATTTAATTGAAAAACTGAATAAATCTAAGTAAGTTAGGTGTTATGGTTTGGCATTATTTTATATTTATAAATATCTCAATTGCAAAGTCAAAAATACAAGTTTTTGAAACAGTTTCTCAGTCTGTTTTACGTTATGGTGCACAAATTTGGGACATTCTGTAACATAATGCTGGCCCCCGTGGTGCGAGTGGTAGCGTCTTGGCCTTTCATCCGGAGGTCCCAGGTTCAAAACCCAGTCAGGCATGACATTTTTCACACATGATACAATTCATTCATCTCATCCTCTGAAGATATACCTCAACAGTGGATCTGGAGGTTAAAAAAAAAAGTCTGTATCATAATGAAATTGAAAAGTTCTAAAATACTTTATCAAAAAATTGCTTAAGTTCATTGATAGGTTTAGTTTATTATGCAGTTTATGGCAGTGGTGAACTTCTGTAGGGAAAATTGCCTTAAAGTTTGGATTGAACTGAAAAATAACAGCCATCTCATCACTGCGCCAATTGATGTGGCAAACACACTTGGAAACTCATTTATCAGTTTCACTTACATAACATACTCTTGTCACTTTTTTGAGGTATATGTTGCAGGTAAAACTATCGTGTTTGTCATTGGACACTCACATTATTAATTGTTCTCCAATCTGCTTTGATGCTTTGGTGGCATAAACATTTAATTAGTATTGTCAGAGGATTAGGAAAGCCTGGTTTACCTGATATACAGTACAGCCATTTGGTTAGTTTGTGCAGCTGCTAGAAAGGAAATAGAGTCCATCCACAACTCTCTGTTGTTCTACAGGTGTATACTGAAAGCAAGGATATGTTGGTTGCCAGGCCTAGTATCCTCTGCTTGGAGAACCTTTTCAGGTTCTCCAAACAGAGTTTTGAATGTAAGCAGGAAGCTTACATTCAAAACCAATAAAAGGGAAGAAGAGATCTGTAAAAGGATGAGTGATGAAAAGAAATAATCAACTTGTCAGGATAGTTAAATATATTTCCCAGGATCCTTTGAATGTAAAGAAATTCTGTTCTTGGTCGATTAAAAATTTTCTTCTTTTAATATACTGATAAGTTTTCCGTAAAAATATCAAGCCAACTTCTTAGTTGTGAAAAGATGAAAATCTCATTCTTCTGTAAAACTAACATTCTTTTCTATAACAACAGCATATTTTAGTAACTTTGCCTTGTAGTATTTTTAATAAATAGTGATTTTATGTAGCTGTTACCCTTTCTTTTTTTCTTTAGTCATCTGTATCTGTGAAATATTCAGTTGGAATGGTTGTCTTGTAACTTGCCATGTATATCATTTGTATGTTTAAAAGATTAAGATTCACACTACTTGGAGATGTCTAATAGAGAGGTTGATTATTGATTTCTTATATTTTTTTATCATTCCATTTTCTTTCACTGAGCACACATATTTATACACACATTTATATATATATATATATATATATATATATATATATATAGAGTTTGATAAAATAATATTGTGTAATATTAAATGAAAAATGTTTTCTTGTGTATCTAAAAAGAGATCCCCAAAAAAGTATTACCTTTTACCTTACTGTATCGCAGAAATTAGCATTACAGTCATTAGAAAGGCCGACACAAGAAATGTAAAACAACAAATTACATATATACACACATAAAAGAAAAAAATAGAATAATTTTACGAAACTTCTGCATTAATATTTTTATTGTTAACAGAATTATCTTCAGTTCTGTTAATCATAATGGTTTAGTTATTTGTTGTTATAATAATCAAATAATTGAAGTCCATTAAACTGTTACTTAAAAGTAAAGTGAAATATAATCGTACATTTTACCTTTTATATATGTAACATAAGAATTTTTTTAGTACTCTTACCACCAGTTGTTCTGTAACTCTTAAACATCATTGTTACATTTCTTTGTGTATAATGTATACTTCTGAGTTGTTTCTAGTGTAGATTACTTCACTGTTGATTGTTATTAATTTTATGAAAATGGTTTGTAAAGAAGAGATATATAAAAACCTCATGTTTGAGGTTATTTAAAAAAATATATTTAGTGAACATTTGAAACTAGAAGAAAAGCTTATTTAAAGAAATTATTTAAGTAAAAAAATTAAAAAAAAAGATTGTTACAACTTTAAAACATTAAAATCAATCATTTACTAGATGTGACAGAAAAGTAGTAATAAAATGTACTCTATTTTTGTACATCATTGTTATAATCTTCAAAATAGTTCCCTTGGACCACTATGTACTATAGTGGAGGCATTATTTCCATTCTTTGTAACAACACTGGAAGGCTTCATCTGAAATTGCTATCAGCTATTTGGTTATGCTCTTTTGGATGTTTTCAACAATGCCAAAATGATCTCCTTTTTGGTAGGTTTTGATCCTGAAACAAAAAAAAGGTCTCGCAGACTTTTTTGTTCACCTTCACCATCAGGTGAATAGGGGGAAGGGGCTGAGGAACTACTACAATCCACATTTTTGTCAAAAACTGGTTGATGGAGATGGCCATGTGACAGGGCCTTGTCATAATGGAACATCCAAGTGTTCAAAATGTCTGGTCTGACAGAAAGCACACTTTTTCTGAGCCTTTCAAGGACTTCTTTATAAAGTATTGTACATTATATTTGGTATTATTAGATCATTTAAATGTTGAAATCATTCAAAAATCAATAAGTTTTGTCAAAAAAAGTACTTCAACATCACTGCAGTGAACTGGTTCACAGACTAGAAATTATATAATCATAATTATATAAATTGCTAAAAATGTTTTCATATTCACCATACTCTCCAGGTTTAGTGTGGTATGACTTTGTTCTGTTAATACTTTGTCACTTTCTTTAGAGTTGAAAAATGGCTTGCTTGAAAGAGATTTGTATCAAACAATGAAGTAATCAATGAAATGCAAAATTTAGAGGTTTCAACAGGTCAACTTTCTGATGAAATCAAAAAGCTTGAATATCACTGTAATTATCACAATTTATTGAGCTAAAAAGGAGACTATGTAAAAAAAATTGTTTCCTTCCAGAAAATTATTAATATGCTGAGTATATATTCTTAAAGGTGCCTCATTAATTCACTTTCAAAAATCCATGGTGGGGATTCTTACTCTTTAAGACTTTGAGGGTTGGCATCCCCACTGCCCGAGCCTATACACTTTTCCTCTCACTATACATGGAGCTGCTTAACCTTCCACACCATACACATACAGTATACAAATTACAACATATACCCTTACACAGCACCACAACAACTTACTCTTACAATCAGTGTTGTTGCGAGACACATTACAAAACGAACCGTAACTCAAAGTGGAAACCATCGATGGATGGATGGATATCGAGTCTAAAATGATGTCCTCTGCGCACCAGGGTAACCTAGTTGTATGCAACCCTAGCTCCAGTACAGGCCATTTTGCTAGAATGGTTCATTAATATGCCAGTACTCGTGGGAATGTCAGTCTCATTTAAGTCTTTCAGTGGTTGTTGATCCACTTGAACAAACCAAAAAAGGAAGTTAGAAAATACTTTGATCTATGTTGTCAGCCAAAGATTTGTTGAGTGACAGAGACATTAATGTAACACAGAGTGCTAAATTATCTAATGTAAGATTTCTTATAGTGAAATTTAAGGAAAAAGGTAAATACTTTTCTAAGGGTTCTCCTTTTTAACAAATAAATGCATAGTAACAGCTTGTGGCTCACCAAAATTAATTAAAACGCTTAGGAGTGGCACCCTATTGATTGAGGTGAATAATGATGAATGTTGAATGATGTGAATAACACTGCCAGAAGCTCTTAGCCCTTAGGTACATAGGGAAGAACAGAGTGACAGTGGAGCCATATAATATGCTAAATTCCAGCAAAGGAGTAATTTTTTTGCTGTGACTTGTTTGGTATAGAATTATCAGAGATCTAAGAGTAACTATCACTGCACTTTATCACTTCTGTATAGAGGATCATAAGGAAGGAAATTGTGTTGATGTGCCAACATCCTCCTTATCCTAAGCTTTTCTACTCCAACTGTTTATGAGAGATTAAGAATTGGCGATCTCTCTGTTCGTGTGCGACCATATATACCAAATCCAAGACTCTGTTTTCAGTGTCAGTTTTTTGGCCATAACAAAATTTTTTTGCACAAAGGAGCAAGTTTGTGTGCATTGCAGCTGTACGAGACATGATGATAGTGCATGCCCTGAAGCTGAAAATGTATTAACTGTAAGGATTCCCATTGGTCAAGATCCCGAGAATGTCTTATTTTTAAGGAAGAATGGGCTATATTAAGGGGTTGTATTAAACAGAAAGTGTCCTTTTCTGTGGCTCATCAGGAATACAAAAAACATCTCATGAGGAATCCTTTAATATCCATTGTTAATTTTACCCAGACACTCAAACAATATACAAAAGCAGAACAAGTGCGCGTCATGTAAAGAACTGATTAAATTGGTCCAGGCTTTGTCAGACCGGATGAGAACCGGTGTGTTCAAAGTGGTATGGTCAACGACCATACCATGACCTAGGATTGGTTGACCTGAGATTGTACAAGACTACATTTCATTCACATTCATACATATCCTCTGAAGTAAACCACTTCATCAGTACACACCAAATAAAAATCCCGCTGCACTACAATATACCAAATTACCAACATCCCAATGAAGGGATCTACAAAAAAATTGTTTGGTATGGTATCTTCGTCCTCCTAGCTTCCAAATCCTCACCACCTATCCTTGAGATCTCTTAGATAATATAGAGGTGGATGAAGTGCACAAAGAAACTAAGCACTTCCTTAAAGCTTTAAACCAAAAAGAAAACCTGAATAATACTTGATAAATAATCTGCTCATAGAGTTTTACATATAATGGGGATAAAATAATTTTTATGGGTACAAATATTATTCATTGGAATATTTGGGGCTCCATTCTCTCCGTGAGGATATCCAAATCCGACTAAAGTAAGAAAATCCTTTAATACTATATCTGCAAGAAGCACACCTCTGTTACCAGGATGAAAAGATCAGTGTGGTCTTTTCATGGCTACATCTGCAAGAGTGTGACTATTAAAGTGGGGAGGGGGTAGAGGACTTGGTGTGGCTATCTTCTGAAAGGAAATCATATTAGCCATGATGATTCCGCTGGCTACAAACATCCCTGTGATCTCAGTGAAGATATTGGTGCCATTTAAATGTTTATCTGCAAATTATACCTTTTGCCAAATTCTGTTGTCAATGAGGAGGATCTGTCCAATCTCTTCACAGACTTCTCTGCCCTACCTAATGGGCGATTTCAACACCCAACACTTTTTGTGGGGCTCATCATCATGTTCTTCTTGAGGTAATATATAGTTTATCTTCTGAGGCTGAACTTTGATGTCTATTGAATTGGCTTAATCTGTTTATTCAGTTGGTCGTACATGTTTATCTTCATCAGGTACATTTTCATGCATTGATCTATCCTTGTGTTCAGCATCCCTATACATCTTACGTGGTGCATTTCCAAAAATTTCTTTGAAAGCTATCACAGACCTGCAATATAAGTTGCAGGTAGAAAGTGTGCTATTTGTTATCCTATATTTGCAGAATGAATTAAACATTCCTTTTTCTTTTTATGAGCTATGGTACGCTTTGACTAATTCCTGTGTCAATTCCACCAGAAATGATATCAGGCTCCGTATGCTATCTACCTCCCTAGTATTACATTTTGATGTAGTAATTACCGGATTGTGGTTTGACCATTAGCTAACGTTTGTAACACATTTAAAGGAACTGAAAGTAAAAGTGCTAGACATGTTGAGAGTCTTATCCAGTATATGTTACAGAGGTAATGATGCATGCATGTAGCACTTCTACCAATCTCTTGTCTGTACCTGCTTAGACAATTGCTACGTCTTTTCTTACTTCTAAACATACATTTACCTCCAGTTCTTACTGTTACTCAACTTTATTATCCACTTTGGTGGCCTTCTCTAGTAAATTACTGCTTTAGTCTTTGTCAGTACCAAAAAAATTGCACAAATCTAATATACCTTGCAAGAAAAATTTTATAATATTTTAAATAGCATGAATCTTAATGCTGAAGTCAATGCAGTCAGCTTTAAACACGATAACTCTGTTGATTGAGCTTTTGTGGTTGGCAGTAGAACAAACATGTTTGGCCTTCCCAGCATCATCCAGTTTTTTTTATTGCGCAGCTTATGATATTAATAAGATCTTAAATATAATTAGTCCAAAATATCAACACATACTTGTCTGTACAGATTTCATGAGTGTCATGCTGGTGATTAATGACATGTACCCAAGGCACCAATCTATTATTTTGTGATGTACAATCTCATTATTTTAAGCAAAAGATAAGTTTAAGCTTCTGCTGGATCCCTATCCATATTGGAATTTCTGGCAATGAGCTTGCCGATAGAGTAGCAAAAGAAAAGAGGCCTGTTTGCCAGGCTCCTTTACAAATCTTGTCTGTTTTCTTAATGGGTGGTACATGAAGAATGGCAAAATAAACAAAATTCTATCATCAACAGTAAATTTTGTCCATTTAGGGATATTTTTTTTTTTTTTAACCTCCGGAACCACATTTAAGTATATCTTCAGAGGATGAGATGAATTAATTGTAATGTGTGATTTAGGGATATTGTGTCACCATGGAGCTCCTCATGCAGGAATAAGCATTGATTTGAGTATATTATCTACAGTTTTCTAATAGGGCACATTAAATTCGTGAGATGTCCATGAGTTAACTTGCAGTTAACATCCAAAATATTTTAGGCAACAATGTATCAAAGTTATCTAATGTCTTGCAACTTCTTAAGGCCATCTGGATTTAAATTTTTGATTAAAACTAACATATTTTGCATACCACATAACTGTTATATATCTAATTTTTAATTATTCAGTGTAGTAATTTCATGTCCAGCTGCTGGATAAAAACACTTTGTTTTGCATCCACAAAAAATCTTTAAAAACTATTATGCATTTGTAACTGATTTTTAATGCAATTTTCACTTTAAATTTTCAGTTGTTTGTAACTGATTGTGATATATCCATAAGATCACAAATCGATAAAAATAAATCTGATTGCATATGTTTTTGTTGAAATCTGTTTATCAAACTCGTCAGTCAGAAACCAATTAAACTGGTTATCTCTGTGATTAACATTTATTTGCCAAATATTATTATGTGATGACTTCCTTTTGTACTATACACATTGATAATTATCATTCACACCCCAATATTGTTCTGATACACAATATTTTTCTCTCAACCAAGATTTCTTAATAATATAGGTTTTTAAAATTGTTCTCACAATTTCAACATGGTAAAAGAGTTTTGTAGAAAATGTGTAAGATAATTAGGTATTTAAAGTATATTTTAACAGATTATTTATAAATAAATAAGTTTTAGGATAGGATGTAATGTTAGTTTTTGGATTGATATATTAATTTGAATATTTTACATGTTCTTATGTATTTATTGCAAAGGTTAACAGAGAAACATTTGTTTCTCTCTTTATACCCCTTAATTAAATGTTCAAGTAAAATAAAGATAATTCAAGGATTTTTCTTACCCTTTTTTAAGAAAACCTTATTACATAATTATAATAAAAACTTTGTACACAATGAAAAAGAAAAAAAGACAAATACAAGAGAAGAGAAAATATTCTTTCTAAAATAAGTCATAAAAAGACATAATAATAATAGTATATAACTAATTATTATAATGCGTTTAATAAAAGACATATGTCAGTAATAATATTATATATATTTTTATGAGAATATTTAAATGCATATTTTTCTCCATTTCAACCTATTTACTTAATCTTTTTTTTTTTTTTAAATAAAGTGTTACCAAAGTACAAATTTCAACAGTGGTATCATCTCAGTCTTTCACTTGGAAAATCCAGTCAGGTATTTTTCATACATTTCAAAATGTTCATCCCTTATTCCCATGCACAAGCTTGAAGCTTAACGGTGAATTAATCTTCTACAAAAAAAAAAAAGAAGTTATTGAGATACGAGTAAAATTTTAAATGAAACCAAATTTTCATTCAAATAATGTAAATTGCAATGGACTCCTCTCAATTTCCTATTCTTCATACACTCTTCATTTTAAATTTTATGAACCACCAATTTTCAACAGCTTTTTATTATGCTACATTTCTAAAGTCTCCATTCTTTTCCTTTTTGTTTTGTATATTGTCCATTTTTGATTAGACATCACACAGTATTTTCAAAAATTCTTAGTTGCTATTTGATACTAGCAGACTTCGTTTTTCATGAACATTTTCCTTGATTTTGCATTTACTTCCTCAATTAACCTTACTATTTAAATGACAAAATCTTATTTCTGGTTTATTGTGTTCTCTGTGTTAACGTTTAACTCGTTTTTGTTTTGCTCTTATTTATTTATAAAGTAAATGTCTCCCCTAATAATAAGTCACTTACACATGATATTTCTTGTAACTCATCTTTGATTCCTACCAAAAAAAAACAATATCATCAATAAATCTTAACACATTTTTTTTTTTTAATATTTTAATAAATGTTCAAGCAGTGAATATAGTAAGAAGTTCTGCACATAGACTTTTTATTCATCTCATCCTGGAATCATTTTCAGAAGAGTATGTGGTATTTCTTATCATAAAAAAAGAAATCTGATCTCCAGTAATGTTAAAATAAATAACTACAAATTGTTTTAAATAAACTTCTCTTTATTAGCTGTAGATTTCTTTTTTTAAGCAACTCCTTAGTATTTTTTTATCTTTTTCTTAATAAACTTAGCAGAACTTGGGGAAATTATGATTGTTACTTAAGTGAAGCCCTCAAAAAATCTCTTTACATTAAAAGTAACATTTTTAAGAAAATCCTTGCAACTTCAAAGAATTGATCATAGAAAAGTATAAAAAGGATTGCTAACATGCAATACTACTACCAAACATATGATTTATTATATGGTTACTACTACCAAAACAAAGCCTTTTTTGTAACGCACAACCACAGTTTTATGATGATGAAATTTGGAAATTGTACAGAACAGATTATTAATTAAAAAATGTCATTAATCTTATTTTTGAATGACTTTTCATTTTTACAAACTTATTCTGTTGTGAAATTTTTTGTGTTAATGTTATTTTTAGACTCCTCATGTATAATTTTTTGAAATAATTTTAAATTATGATGTTCAATTTGAATACTGCCTTAAATCTTATATTATAATAATGAATCTCCATTTTTTTAAGGCTAAAGGTTTTACATTTTTAATAGTTTTATATATATTTGAATTTGAAATTGTAAATACAAAATATATTCAAATTACAGAAACCTGCCTCCATGAATAAACTTTTTTGTGTACAACTAAGTTCTAATGGTATTTTTCAGAATTTTAAAAATTCTCTGTAGATTAGAACAGGATGAAGCATTCTACAAAACAATTCCGTGTATAATACAGTTTATAACAATGAAACTGAGAACTGCCTCGACTTATATGTTCTCTTAAAAAAACACTTGCCTACAGTAGCCCTAAAAACATTAACATATTGCTGGTAATAAAATATGTCTCCATTGTTTTGTTTTTTGGGTCAATAATATTTATGTGTTTTGTAACTAATTTTTTTTTTTTTTTAATTAGTGTTATAATGACATATATAGTATACTAAAAAGCCTTTGCCACCTATATTTTAATTTTTTTCTTTTGTATCGCCTAATTTACTTGGAACTGAGATATTTCAATTTTTAAACAAATACATAATGTATTTGTTATACAAAAGGTACAGGATTTAATGTAGTTGAAATAATTTAATTTGTTGTTTTTTAAGTTTTAGATGTATTCTTATTCCATTTATAATGTTTGAAATTTATTTTATTTACTAATATGTATAAGACTCATTTATTATTTTATAAATTCCATTTTGCTTTTGATCAATGATTGTCAGTTTCCTTATTGTTATGAAAGTATATTTAATACTTCTTTAATTATGAATATTGAAGTATAATTTTTTTATAAAAATTGATTCATATCCTGTGTGCATTTTTTAATAACAAACAGGTTTTTTTTGTCATTCATTTTTTTTTTACCATGAATCTAAATACATTCCATAATTTCCTTTGATACATGTACCTTTGTTATTTTTCCACTCCCCTTCATTTTTTATTTAGCTATAAATGTTACTACAGGTGTTTTATATGAACAGC
>JAAAKQ030111978.1:0-14031 GCA_010016005.3 Zanna intricata
ACTGGATAGGGAATCTTGGAGAGCTGCATCAAACCAGTCAAATGACTGAAGACAAAAAAAAAAAAAAAAAAAATATTTATTTACCGAGTGTGCTTGCCTTTTTCGTAATACTAGTGTATAATTTTTAAAGTTTCACTCGGAGCTCTTTAGATTGTGATCCAATTAACTCAAAATTTATATAATCGCAGATGTAACCGATTGTAAATAAACTTTGAAATCTTGAAAAAAATTCATTTCATTTTCATCTAGCAACAATATAGAATGAATAATGATAATAATTTAATAAAAGAGAATTTAGCCTTTGTTTTGTTTATTACATAAAATAAAATCTTACGGTTGATAATATCAGCTTTCGAAATTTTAATCGTATTTAGGTAATTTGATTTCTTGATACAATCAGGTGAACCTTTCTATGAAACAGATTATAAATAAGCAAATTAAAAAAAAAATTGATTTATTGTATAATTATTTTTTTTGTAAATGTTTTAATGTTTTACAAAATTAATAAAACATTGTATTTACCTCGTTCTTCTTTTTACCTGAATATTAGGATTTCAGCTGCAAAACAATTAATGTCAGTTTTATCTTATCATTAATCATTCACTTCATGACTGGAATTTATTATTTTAATAGCATAAAATCCATTATACAAATCATTTTTGATATTTAAATACTCACTTTTATCGTATTAAATAAATGAAAAATATAAATATGTCGATATTATTACTTCTCAGTGAGTATTCAATTTCAATATTTTGAAGTTCTTAACCATTTTATTCTCTACGTCTAAAAAACGTCGTATTCATATCAATTTTTGTTGTTGATATTGTGTTCTGTCGATTACCTTTGAAAAATTAATTCTTATAGTAAATGGTATAATAAGTAAATATGAGTAAAAGTGAAAAAAATCAATAATATTATTCACGAAAATCGTGTTTTTAAATCTATAGGCACATAATGAATCGTACTTTCACATATATTTTTCAAAGAAGAATAAAATAAAAATAACAATTTTAACACAAAAAGTTGATGTTTTTAAATGCATACTCGTTTTGTAAAACATAATTTTTAATTAACCAATATTTTTTAATCTCTTCAATTTAAACAAATGGTTCCTTATGTTATATTAATTTCTCACCTAGCGCTACAGCAGAGCTGTAGAAGGTAAAGTATGGTAATCAGTCCATTTTGGGCATATGTGGTTGTCACCTGATCTTTATGTTTTGACACTTAAGGAACCCAAAAAACCGGATGGAAATTTTCCGTATATACGTACGTACATCTGTATGTTCGGTTTTAGGTGTCGCATCTTAAATCACCTTATATATTCAGAACTACTGGACCGGTTTTTGCCGATCCAGTAGTTTCCATTAAAATTTCCAGTAATTTCTATTAAAATTGATCCCATTAAAATTTCAACTTAAAACATCAAGGGGTGAAACTGTACACCAAGATCTTCCTCATTATCTCGAGATTTCGTCTAAGGTCTTATTTTTCTTAGTCACATTTTGCTAACAATTAAGAAAATAATAATATTTCCCAAAAAAAAGTTTACAAAATTGTACCACCCCCCAAAAAATAATCTCTAAATAAACTCGTGGCTAAGTGGGTATAGTGTGTCATTAGTAACTCCTCTCATCATAAGAAGCGCAAGTGTACACCCTCTCATTTTTTATGTTTACCCTCTGGAACTGCCGTAAGGTATTACTTCAGAGGATGATATATATGTAAATGTGAATGAAATGTGGTCTCATGCAATCTTAGGTCGACCATTCCTGAGAAGTGTGGTTAATTGAAACCTACCAAAGAACACCGGTATCCACGATCTAGTACTAGAAATACAGCTGATGTAGTCATGTTCTAAGTTGTAACGATACAATTGAGCTGTGGAATTAAATAAATGAATAATATTTAAAGTGAAAAAAATTATTTAAAGTAAGAATTAAGTAAATAAAATATATTGTATTTAAATAAACACGGGCTTATCCGTCACGCAGAAACTGTGACGGGTAAGCCCGTGAAACACAACTGTGTTGACACTTTTTTATTATAATTTTACTCTTCATTATTTACATATAATTTTTGTAATTTTACTATTATCTTTGAAAATCCAAAGACAGTTTTATAATTAGAAGTAATTCAATATTTGAGAGGCTCTGTGACAGCTATCATTCAACATGTAAAAAACTTACTGTAGGTAAATTTTGAAAATGATACTAATAAATAAGCATACTAGATGCGATAAATGTATTAATCCACTAATCAATTTGTAGTACTCTACAATATTTACATCCTTTCAAATCAACGAAAATAAAAAATTAATTTTTACAGAATTTTCTATCTAAAAAATTAATGATTAGAATTTTATTAAAGGAAAAAAGGTTTCTTTCAATTAGAAAAAAAAAACAATTTTTTCATCTAAATTAACTTAAACTATAAGGCTAGTATAATTTTGTCTGGGAACATTTTTTCATTAATCTAATTGATGGAAGATGTGCTGATTTACAAATAAGATATTATAATTTTATTTATTTCTTATAAATTAGTCCCTACAGGAAATAACATCCAATAAACTAATATAATTAAAAAGAGTTTTAGGTTATATTAAAATGTACGTTTTTACCTTTAATAAGGTAAGATTTTATTTACTATTTTAGTATAGTAGAAAATAAAATTCAGTTAATCTGTCACCATACTATTAACAAAATTAAGTTTTCAAGTTTCAATATTTAATTTTTAGTATTTTTAATGTACATTTTATTATATTTTCTGATACAGTAAGCATAAAAAAAAACTCGTTAAATGACAGTCGATATTTTTGTTACTCATATTTTTCTCCAACATTTTTTATTATTATCTATAAATAGAAAAAAAAAGAAAAAAAGAAGTTTCTTCCTTTTTAATCATGCTAATTTATGTCTTATGTACATATACGGAAAATAATGCTCATAAACTCCCTAATAAACGATTTTTTTATTATATAATATATAGCCAGTATAGGTGCTCTTTGAGTAATATTTTCAATTTTTTTTTTTTTAGTTTATTATTATTATTATTATTTCTCTCTAAAACGATTACTTTAAAATTAAAGAAATAATACACCAATTTTATTTTCATCAGTCAGATCAATTAAGAAAAATTTTTTTTTTTTGTTTAACCTCCAGAACCACTGTGAGGTATATCTTCAGAGAATGAAATGAATGAATTGTAGCGCGTGTAAAAAATGCTATGCTTGGCCGGGATTTGAACCCGGGACATCCGGATAAAAGGCCGAGACGCTACTGCTCGCGCCACAGAGGCCGGCAGTAAACAAAATTAATTTTACTGAAGGTCAATTATAGTATTAAATATAACGAGGAATAATATTCTTATACATTCTGAAATAAAAGCACGATTTGGCATCTGTTCGGTGATGTAGTTTCGCGTGAAATAATTAAGATCTTGTTTTCTACGCACTTGTTTTAAAATTACACTTCATTTTATTGTGTAATCATTACACTACTTTCCTCAGAATAGCAGTATAGGTACGGTTTGGTTTTGATCATGTAGCCTAAAATTGAGTAAGGCCACTAAGGAACAAAAAAAGAGGTTTTATTTAGAATTTTTAACGTAAATTTCTCTAACAAATCAGTTAACAGATAAGAAGTTGTGGAATTGAATAGAGTAAGACAACCATTTTAACGGTTTAGAAGTAGAATTTTACATTTATAGGTATACATAAAAAATAAAACGCCATAAATTTAGTTAATGTAAAGAAATTTCAAGTGATTTATTGGATAAAGTATAATTAGAAAAAATTAAAACAATTCCAAGTAAAAGTTAATAAATTTCTGACAAGCTTGAAAACTTTTAATAAAAAAATTTTTGATTAATGTGGTCTTTCAAAACGGATAGCAAAGTTAATCATATATATATATATATACACACAATAGAAAATATGTATGTAACTGTAGTATGAATAGATAAAGGTGTTTGTGTAATTCTAAGAAGTAGTTAAACTAAATGCTTTTTAATCTTAAAATAATTAAATTCTCTAAATATAGTTACTATCGCACTACTGTACCTTCCATATAACTATGATATCTAAAGATACTTTTAAATTCTGACAAAGTTTTTAACCACTTATGATCTAGGTTCTGAGTAAACGTAAAATTTTAAAAAGAAGTGATCGAATGCTTTAAAAATTGGAAAGATTTGTTTTTCTCAATTATTTATCAAAAATAAAATGAAAAGAATGAAAAGAGGACTATCCCTTAAGCGGGTTGAGAGACATTATAATTGTATCAAATATGTGGCTTAACGTTTAATCATACACACAACAGAAATCTCTCGAAA
The DNA here is from genome assembly GCA_010016005.3 of Zanna intricata. NCBI lineage: Eukaryota > Metazoa > Arthropoda > Insecta > Hemiptera > Fulgoridae > Zanna > Zanna intricata. The sequence continues at coordinate 4,336 of JAAAKQ030111978.1, forward strand.
ATTCAATTAAAATTTTTTCATCAGTTTGAGCAAACTAAAAAAATATTTATCGGAGAAAATTTAACAATTTCTATTTTTTTAGTGATAACTAGAGGGAATAGGCTGGTAAATAAAAAAAAAAGTTGTTCAATATACAAACGAAATTCATTATTTTACAGCTGGGACAACAAATTTTTCATAATAGGTTCAACATAGTGCGGGTTGAATTCCTCAATCCATGCTTTTCTAATAGAAAATCCACTATATCACCTTCACAAATTCATAATTTTATTTTTATTCTAAAATACTAAATTGATATTTATGTTTCTGTAATTATTGTCATAATGTGTTTATCTTAAGACAATAATTATAGTTACAAGTTTAAATTCTTTTTCAATACAAAAAAAAAAACATCTGGTTGAACTAGTAGTAAAAATCATCGTCCCAAATCAGGTGGTTAATCAATTGGTTTTAGAATCGCAGGTTTTTAGATTCAAATCTGGTAAAGATAAGTTTCTATATTATTAAGTTCTGAATATTAGACACTGGATACTGGTGCATATTGTTGGTCGGGATTCAATTAAACACACATCACATTCAACTATATTAACTACTTAGGAATAGTCGGCATGAGTATCTACGAGACTACTCGTATACCTCATTTAAATGTCATACATATCATCCCTCATCTCATTAGGCCATGGGGTTAATTATTGTTATGAAATAGATAAACAGATTGCAAAGTAACTCGTTAGAAAAAAAATTAGAAACTTAAAATCGAGGATATTTGATGAATTATCAAATCGCAGGTTGTAATAACAATTTTATAAAATAAGGAAATGTAATATTATTTTACCAGTGGGATTTTGAAAGATATTCAGTTTGATTTTTTAACAAGTAACAAAACATATCGAAGGACAAGGCGTCCTTCAAGAAGTTGAACCTGTACTTTCTGGGATTAGTTTTTTCTTAAGGAAGCTTCAACTTGTTTTTTACGACTTTATTTTTTGGAAGGAAAAATTTTCCATCAGGAGTTATCTTTGCAGTTCAACGCAAAATCATTATTGTAGTGATTGCCCCAACGGTAAATATAACCGAAAATAAAATCGAATCTCCCATGCAATCGTGGGGAGGATGAGCTCCGTTCATAGAAGTTGTTTTTCGGATAAGGTTTGTATTGTCTTGTCATGGGGTAGGTAGATTTTCCATCCTCATCACTTTGTCCATTATTCCTACATTGTTACTTTTGCTTTTTTATTGGTTCTTTACTTTATCGTTCAGGTTTTACTTATTTTGTTCATATTTAATTGATCACACCGATTATTCTGCTGTCATTAAGTGAAACTAGTCTAGTCCTTGATATGATCTATTAAAGTATTGTGTTTGGACTAATCGCATTAATTTTTCCCTGTCAGCTGGCTGCACAAAAGAGAAATAAATGTGAATTAAAACTCTGTAATTCATTCTAACATGCAATAAGACAAGTATTTGTACAAAAATATACAGTTTTATATTGAACAGTTAATGCTTTGATTATTTTTAAACCAACCAACTAGTAATAGTATTTATCTTTCAACTACATAAGTTGATTAAAAACGATAAAATTAAAGACAGATTTGAGAGTTATTTATGTATTTCATGCAGAGATGATTGATAATTTGATTAGATAATTAAAAGTTTAAATAGACTTTCTTTTACTCTAGAAATTCAAGGAACACCTTCGTCTAGTTTATATATTGTGCAAAATATTATTGTACTCGTATGTAAACTAATATTATAATAACAAACAGGAAATAAAATCCTTGTGTAATTATGTGGTAGGTTATACATTTAATTTTATGTGTTACAGAAAAATAATATTAACGTAGATTTCATGTTTAAACGATAATTTAAATTTAATCTATAATTACAACTTTACATATTTTTAAAATCATTATATTTCTATTTGCATGTTTTTTAGTTAATTTGAGCAGGTTTTTGGTCTCAATAAAAACAATAAACTTTACAAACTGTCGGATATAAATATGAATACAGCGTACGTAGATAGTATTTGAAAGATTTTACTAATAAATTTTACTGATAATATGTAAGTTTTATTAAGTTTGTTTTTATATTTTTGAGTTAAATATAGATTAATTTTATAATATTTTTTTTTATGTAATGCGATTTCTGTTTTATAAAGCATTCAACTGAACAGAATTTTTTTCTTTAAATATTGTGATAATAAATTTCAAGCAAGTTAATTTCCGATAGTCGCTCGTGAGTCTAAATCAAAAGATATGAAGAAACCATTAAATGCAGCTGCTAGTAAGTCTTGTCAGTAGCGTCACTACTACTTTGCCACACCATACTAGATGCTTCAGTATACTGTGGGCTGTATTCAGCACCGAAACCCACGCAATAACCAGCTAAACCACCCTGTTTCTCGTACCTACAATTTTCCATTTAGTTCATACCGTAGTCAGATACACGCGTGCCAACGCCACTTTCACCACTTCTACCACCACACACCTCATCCTCTTCTGACAGCAAGACTTGCAGACAAACTCTCCTTTCTCAGTCCCCTGCTACCTCCCACATCATCACCCATTCAAGCACAACCACCCACCGCTGCTGCTTCGCTAATCGGTTAGAAATGAGCCACCTGAGCGTCATGTGCCACGTATCGATTTCACATCAGCAAACAAAATTTTCACCATCAATTAAAGGAAGTCCAACTTTTCTTTCGTATCTTTAGTATTAAACTATCATCAATTTCGGCCTATTTTATTATTATTTAGTAATTTATTTCATATGTGACATAAAATTTGATATATTAGTAAAGATATATTTATGTATTTCGTACTCAATTAAAGGGGAAGGTAATGGTTAGATGATTCTTTTTGATTGACATATTATATTAAATTTTCTGATACCAGGTTAATAAAAGAAAATAGCATGAAATTTTGTTCAAAATTCAATTAAATATACCCTTTTAAAACATTTAAAACAAAAGGTTAATAACAAATTTGTCACTGACGCTGATAGTGATTACCAGGTAAATCCGTAAAATAACAACATTAACAGCTTTGTGGGAAATCGTTTTTTTGTAACCGAATCTTTTATACCAAAATATTAGGTTATTAATCCTGTCACTGATTATAATAATGATTTTTTATCAATAGAAAAATATAGATAACTTTATTTGGAGGTTTATTAGTTTGTGATCTAACCGTGAATCAGCTGATCACAGGTTATGATTTCTTTACCAGAGTAATACGAAAAAAAAAATGAATATAAATGCGTTCTGTTCCAAAATTTTTCAAAATTATCATGAATTTTAGAAGTTGTAATTAAAATAATGATTTTTTTTTTTTTATTTTAGGCAAGTGGGTACGCATTGTTCACCTCTTAAGTTTTAAGTTATTCTTTTAATATCTCCACTATTATTGACGTCTATCTACATAATCTAACTGACTGATTGGTTAATAATAAAAAATCATTATGCGAGTTTTAGTTTCAGACTTTCTCGTGAAAGACTGCAAAAAGTCATATGTATATTTAAGCTAATAATATGTTTAGGCTATAGTAATCTTAGTTCAATCTCAACTAACCAAATAATCACGAAACATTTGAAATCAGTTGTTTGTATAAAATAAAACCTATACAGTAGGAGTATAATTTTGCTGTCGAAAAGTAACATTTTTCTTTAAATAACACGACTTATTAATAACTAACAAATTTGGGTAAAAATAATTTCGTAAATTTCATTACACTTTTAAAACATTTATTTACTTATAATATAAAATATTTATATATATTTCGCCTACATTAGCTTGATAAAACAGCAGATAATATACTGTTAAATACATAATTGAAACTGAGTATTATTAACAAATAAAATTTGTTATAAACGGGTTTTTGGTTGTAACAATCAAGCTACTTGTAAAAATCGATTATTGCAAACGATAAATATAAAAAAGTATTTTACGTAATAAAAATTTTATTCATCTATACTTTTAATAATAAAATACTCACCTTTATTTCATTAATAGAAATTTTTTTTTCTTTTCTTTTTAAGAAAAAAGTATTTAAATTCAGCTAATTGAGTATCGCTTTAAAAAAATACTTTAGTTTTTTTAAAACTAAAAATTAAAATATTACATATTAAAAATAGTTACATTCGTACGTAGACTTATAATAATAAAATATCTTATTTTCTTCATAATAAATACTTATTTCTTGTATTTTGTTTTTTTGTTCCGACTGTTCAAAATGAAAGTACTTTACGGTTTCGATTTATTAAAGATGAAAACTTGTATACATGTAACTTGCATTTAAAGTAATTGGAACAACCTTAGAAGTTTTATTTATTATTTTTGTAGCAGTGAAATACGGTATGCATACAAATAAGTAACTCTTCACCAACCAAATAGCTCATTTTAAGTATAATAAAGGAATACAAATTTTGGCTTAGCATTTCCAAACGGATTTTCATTCCACAGTTAGAAAAACCGTCAACGTTTCTATTAAGTACTATGCTACCGAAAAGAAAGAATTTTTGTTTGCTCTAAGAAGCACACCGAAAAAATAACTTTCAGTGAAAGGATCGAATAATTGATCAATGATACGATTTCAAAACTATTGCAGGTTAGTGATAAGGTTTCTATAGACAGAAACGTATTAAATGAATAATTAACAACAATAGAACCATCATATTATGTCGTCACTTATGTGAATAGTCAGTTCTAATTTTTTTTTCAAACCGTTTCTGCAACGCATAATATTTCCTGTGTGTATACATCTTAAGTTGAAAACCATGCGAGATTGAGATTTAGGTAAGAGGATATGTTAGTAACACTAAGCAGTAAAATAAAAAAAAAAAAAACAGTAATCTTTCCATGTAATCAAAATGCTTCTATTTGATTGGCTAAAAATCTAAATCAAATATGAATGAAATTCTGTTTTTTGATTGCATGAAAATCCAAGTTACTGTTCAATGACCAATGTCATACCTGAAGGAATACAGCAAGATAGTTTCTTATTACTTTATTCTGACATTTCCTAATAATCGCAGACAATTGTAGTATCTACTGCAAGTGACTACTATCCGTAGCAATACAGTAAATAATAGGAAATTAGTACAATTAAATATCATTTATCAGTAAACTGGTCTTGGACTAACTTGATCTATCCTGTAACATTAAGATAAAAGTATTACGTTATGGGAATTATTGTTTCTAGAAAATTGGATTAAATGTAACTTTTTAACTTGTAGTTTTTATTTAATATTACATTGAGTTGTAAATCATCTAATAATTAAATAAATAAACTAAGCAGCTTAAATTGAAGATACGAGTATAAGCGGCATATTAGTTCTTAAGTAATTTATGAATTTTAAAAAATTGAAAGGAAAAATTTATATGTTTGGCATAAGCGAATGTTAAGATTTATACTTTCTTTCCTCTTTTTATGTTGTAAAAATAAAATAAAACTGTAACTGTCTAGTTCTTTTTACTCATTATAACTTAGTTGAATTTTTCTATTTTCAGTTGGCTATTTTAACAGCTGGTATTTTACATGAATATTGGAATAATGTATATAGTTCTCTATTGTTCAGTTTAGTACCAGCTACCAGAGACTCAACATGTTTTATAATATCAATGTATATTTAATTAACCCACAACAATGTCATATGTATAAAATACAAATTTAAAGATTATAATAAAATATAAACTAAATAAGAAATGTTATTTTAATTTTATTGAATCAGCGAATAATTAAATGTTTACATTAATTAATCCATCTTGAGGTAATAAACCAAGGCGGACGTTGTTCTAACAGCGGGAGTGAGGTAAAAAAAGAAAACTCAGGAAACCATTCATCTTTATACAATCATTTTATTACTTATAATAAGTAAAATTAATGAAAAACATATACATTGGCTCTCTGAGATCATAAAAAGGAAATTAAATTCAAAACCTGCCATGATTACGATAACATAGATAATAAATGAAATAAGAAAGGAAGGCTTATGGGATGATTATGAATACATTATAATTTAAATATTGAATCCATAATATGTATTACGTAGAATACATAATCTACAGGCCTTTAGTGGGCAGGGAAATCTATATTTAACTTTCTTGACCTACTATAAAAAATCCCATTAGGCCGAAAAATAAAAATTAAAAAATCAGATAGGTGAGATGAAAGTAGAAATAAAGAAAAGGGTTGTTACATTATATAAAGGGATCAGATTAGGATATTTACGCCCTCATTGCTTTTTATATTGTAGATGAAAGAGATGCTAAATGAATAAAAATAAAATTTAAAATGAAAAAAAAAAAGGATAAGAAGAAATAATGTCCTAAGTAAGACTTAAAGTAATGAATACTGCTAGTTCATTACTGAAGAGAAATTTAACTTACAAAAGGAATAAAAAAATATTAATGAAATGAAACAAAAAGAAAAATACTGATTGCTTTACTTAATCTTTTCTTCATAACTTTTTTTTGTAGTTCTTTTTTAATAATTTTTTTTTAATTCTCTGAAATGAGATTTCGTAGTAATCTGAAAATTATAATCTTAAAGGTTGGTTTAATCCTTATCAATTGTACCTTATATCACCAATCACCCGTTATAAAAAAGCTACTTTGTACTGAAAAGTACACTATTTTTAGAATTATGGATAGATCGCTATTTTTTAATTTTCCACTTAATAAAAAAGATTAAAAAAATGAAAATAACAAAATTAATTGACTTTATAACTTCATATACTAAGCAAAAACATCATGAAATAATTTTACAGAAACAAAAAAAAATTAGATTATTTAGAATTAATAACTTTTTTTTAAGACATAAATGAATATATTATTTGAAAAAAAAATTCTGTTACAAAAGTAGAGTTTTAATTTCATTTATTATAATATTTTTACAAAAAATTAGTAAATATATATATTTAAATTCATCACTGAATATTTGAAAATACACAATACTAACAGTAAAAAATATATAGTAAAGTAAAAACAAAAGAAAAAAATATCAGCTCACATATTAAGAAGGAATTACTTTATAAAAGATATAGTGTTTGCATGGTGGTAAAATAATAAGTTCAACCTGCATTATAATAACAATTTTAAACTGATTATTGAATTATAAACGGTAAAAGTTTCTTACACGAAAATTATTTAATGAATCTAAAGAAACTTTTAATAAATTTATTAATTTAACATTATAACAATAATTGTAAAAACAATATATTGTTATTGAACTTAAGTTCAATATATTGAAAAAACTATGCAACTTATAAATGATAATAATTTTATAAATATAAAAAAATAAAAAGTGATATATATATAATATATATATATATATAATATATATATATATATATATATATAATAAATATATATATATAAAACCAAGTATATCTTTAATTAATAAATCTAAATATATTGTACCTGGTGATGAATTAAAAAAAAAAAATACTGTATTATGTATATATTACGCACTATGTAAAAGCATTACCTAAAATACATCAATCAATACACCATTGAAACCGTTAATTAATTTTACCTTTCCACCAACATACTTTTTAAGTAAATTTTTAAAAAATACGTTAAAAAATTTAATAAAATAAACAATATATACATTTACATAATATACACTTTAAAAAACGGTTATAATATTTTAGATCATTTATATGAAATTAATATAATAAATAATAGAAAAAGTATATCTTTAGGTAGTTGTAATATGTATTCAAACATAAATATAACCAAATCGTTAACAATCATTGAAAAATATTTAAATATAACATAGATTTAAATACACAATATACAAACAAATTAATTGATAATGACTACATTATGTTGGGAATGTAGTTTTTTTAACTTTTAATAATCAATATTACAAAAAACCATTTGGTTTAGCGATGGGTGAACCTTTATCTGCAATTATTTCAGAAATATACCTACAATTTTTAAAAGATATTTATATTAAAAAAAAATTTAAAACAACGTGATATTATTTTATATAAACGTTATGTTAGTGATACCATTATCATTTACAATGAAAAGGTTAAAAATGAATCAGATGCAATATTAAATAAAATTAATAATATTGATAATAACATAAAATTCACTATGGAGACAAAAACAAATAATTATTTAAATTTATTAGATATAAAAATGTATAACAATAAAATAAAAATAGAAATATTTCGTAAACCTTCTTCAAACAACACAATAATTAACTATTATTCATTTCATCCATGGTCACGAAAGATAGCTATTTTTAACGCAATATTATAAAGAGTATTTAAAATATGATAAAGTCTCTAAATAAAGAAATTGATATAATTAAAAATATTGCCCATAAAAATAGATATAATACATACAATAATTTTTGTTTTTTGTTTTTTTTTTTGTTTAACCTCCGGAATCACAATTAAGTATATATTCAAAGGGATGATATGAATAAATTGTAGTGATAAATTGATAGTGATAAATTGTGTAATTGTGTAATTGTGTAATTGTGTAATTGTGTAATAGTGATAAATTTATAGTGATAAATTGTAGTGATAAATTGTGTGATAAATGCCATGCCTGACCGGAGGATTCGAATCCGGGACCTCCGGATGAAAGGCCGAGACGCTACCACTCGGCCACGGAGGCCGGCACATACAATAAATAAATTATATAAAAAATAAATAATTAAATTAATATTTCGAACAATATAAAATTATTACCTGAAAAACTGAAAAAAATATTTATAAAAAATGAATACCCATCACATAGTAAAAAATTCAAAAAAAAAAAAATAATAATATCAGCTTATACTAAAAATAATAAATTAATTAAATATTAATAATAATTATAATAAAACAATAAATAATAATGATTCGAATTTTAATAAAACAGGTGTATATAGTTTAAATTGTGAACAATTGTGATATTATATATATATATATATTGGGATGACCAACTGTACATTTTCTATACGCGAAAAAGAACATATTAATAATATTTAAAATAACAAACCAGAAAATTCTAATTTTATCAAACATATTTTAGATAATAGTTATAATGCAATCAAAATACTTTTAAAAATTTTTAGATACTTCATTTTTTTTTTGTCTTCAGTCATTTGACTGGTTTGATGCAGCTCTCTAAGATTCCCTATCTAGTGCCAGTCGTTCCATTTCGGTATCCCTTCTACTTCCTAAACCCCTAAAAATTTGTTTTATATAGTCCAACCGTTGCTAGCCTGCACAATTTTTCCCAATCTATCCGTTCCTCCAATAACTAAGCAATTACTGCCTTAATATGTAGCTTATAAGTCTGTCTTTTCTTTTGACTATATTTATCCAAATGCTTCTTTTTTCATCGATTTTCCGCAACTCTTCATCTGTCACTTTATCTACCCGTCTGATTTTTATTATTCTCCTATAACACCACATTTCAAAAGTATCTAATCTTTTCTTCTCGAATACTGTGATCGTCTAAGTTTCAATTCCATGTAAAGCTACGATCTAAACATATACTTTCAGAGATGTTTTCCTGACGTTTAATTTAATTTTTGATGTAAGCAAATTATATTTCTGACTGAAAGCTCGTTTCGCCTATGCTATTCGGTACTTTATATCGCTCTTGCTTCATCCATCTTTAGTAATTCTACTTCCCAAATAACAAAATTTTTCTACCTCAGTAATCTTTTCTCTTCCTATTTTTATAT
>JAAAKQ030111989.1:0-14030 GCA_010016005.3 Zanna intricata
TCAGAGGATGAGATGAATGAATTGTAGCGTGTGTGAAAAATGCCATGCCTGACCGGGATTCGAACCCGGGACCTCAGAGATGAAAGGCCAAGACGCTACCACTCGCGCCACAGAGGCCGGCTTGGTTTAACCCAACCAACAAACACCAGTATCTGCAATCTAATATTCAAATCCATATAAAAGTAACTGCCTTTACTGGACTAGAACCTTACAACTCTCAACTTCAAAATCAACTGATTTGCAATGATGAGTTTTCACTAGACCAACCCAGTGGATATAGCAAAGCATCTGAACTTAAGCGAGTGATAAAGACCACAAAGTGAGTTCCTTAGAAGAAATCTTATGATTAAGGCAGAATAAATTCATAATTTCATTGTATTTATGTACACTATTTTACTTATGTAGTTTTATTGATATATATCAGTTTATAATTTTGTAATTTTTTTTTATTAAAAATTACTTTGCCTTGCAAAATAAAAAAAAATCTCATATCATTGTTTTATGAGTTATTACATAATTTTCATAAAACAATGAATTGTGATTCTCAATAAACTGATTTTTTATAATGAGATTTTTATAGATTTGGAATTGACATTTCATATAATTTTTTTTTTTTAATGAAATATTAATTAATAATAATTCAAATATAATATTAATTAAATAATTGCTCAGTTAATAATTGTCCTCATTTCTACCAAGATTTAGTGAGGGGAGGGATGCTGAATCAGTGTTTATCCAAAAAGGGCATGAAAAATGGAAAAATGTTGGGTTTACTGCACAGATTTATCACTTTTAGATGTAAGGCACTGACTGGACTTTTAGGGGGTTCTGGTGTAAACAATTATTTTTAACCAATACACATATCTGTTAAGATTTCAATGACAACATTCATGCATTAATATTCTGCTAACCCCTTTCAATAATTGAAACACAACGAATAATTTCACGTAACCAGTATGAAAGCACACATAATTGTAGTTGAATCTAATGAAATCCATTGCAATTAATTGTAACATTTTTTCACATAGTTTGAAACTCAGTCATAAAAAAAGTTACTCGATGAGTAATAGTGCTACAGTCAATGATAAAATACAAGTATTTTGTTGGAGTTCAACATTCCTTTAATGATTATGTAATTAAAAATCAGTCCACATAACACATACACAGGCAGAAAAAGCTTCAATTTTTGTACTTTTTTTTTGCTGAGGGCAACAAAAAGATAAAAGATATATGAAGTTTTTGGAATTACAGAACAAAAATGTTCTTCATTCCAATTAATCATTAATATGAAAAAAGATTATTTTTAAAATTTTTTTTCTTTGTTTAACCTCCGGAACCACCGTTAAGGTATATCATCAGAGGATGAGATGAATGAACTGTAGCGCGTGTGAAAAATGCCATGCCTGACCGGCATTCGAACCCGGGACCTCCGGATGAAAGACTGATAGGCTAGCACTCAGCCACGGAGGCCGGTAAAAAGATTATTGTTTTATTAACTGATTTGTTATGCAATTTGATCTTCAACATATGGTGATAATGAAAATGAAAAATGTTTCCTTTTGGCTCACCATTAGATCCTTAGAGGTGAGTGCATGGCAGTACTGACACAGTTTAATAAACATTACAATGATCATGCCTATTGTCACAGATTATTAGAAATGTTGGAGAATAACAATGAAAACAAATTCTGCAAATTAAAGTATGTGAAACATATATTAATTATATGATGATATTGATTATATGATGAATGTTGTAATTTAAATGAAATAAACAAAGAAATAATTTATTTTTCTCACTGGATAATGTTTTTCTAAATAGCAGCAGAGGTGTCTGGGAATATCAGGTTTCAATCTATCCAATGAAAAGCGAGTCTCTCCCATAAAGTCATGGCCATACTTATCATCATCTGAAATATCAATTATTAAATAATATTAAACACTATTAATAACACACTTATGCATTTGATATACAAATATCATAACAAACAATGTGATAATCACAATTAATAGAATTTTTAATCCTTACACAGTTTAAATGGTCAAATGATTAATCAGATATAAGCAAACATGTAAAAGAAAAATTTTAACAGGAAGAAATGGATCAAATTAACATTTCATCATTTATAAGATAATTATATTTACTAGTATTTTTAGTTAAAAATAATAACTTGTTTTGCTAATTTTGCATTCAATTTATGCTTATTTTAGGATTGTTTTTATGCCTTTATAGGTGGTGTTCATTAAGGTGATTGTCACTGACTATTACTAGTCTACTCTCACATGTTTAAACAAATTTTAATGATGTTTAAACAATTTTAAACCAAGTTAAGATTAACATTTTTACGATGGAGAATTACTCTATTACATTAATGTAAAATTGATATTCCTAAGCAAGAAATTTCATGAATACTATTTTATATTACATTTTCTTAAATTTTAACAAGAGTAAGTTCCTGCTGCTGATAAAATGTTATTGGCAACAGTGAATCAGATTGCATATAAGCAATAGCTTTACTTGTTCACAAAACAGTTATCAGCCAGTTTTTCAATTGTCAGTTTTTTCTTATTGAAAATTGTAAATAATGGCAGTTACACTGCCAAAATTCACAGCAAATCCTATAAAGTTTTTGAGTCTGCAATAATGATGAAAAAATAGTAGGTGTTAAGAGTTTATTGAAGGTTGTACAAATTTTCATAATGGAAAGAGAATTGGTAGGCCTAGTATTTTAATGCATGAGCTTTTTAAAAAATTAAATACAAAAATTTAAGAAAAAATCTGCTTCACAATTAATATTCTGGCCGTGGAATTTTCAAACATGTTACAGTACAGCATAGTGATTGAATTGTTATAAACTGTGCCCAAAATAAACTCTCACACACATTTATTAATTTATAAAAAAATCAAAGGAAATTAGATATTGTCCATTGTAGGACATGTATATATGTATGCTTAGAACCACAATTGGAAATTGGTAATGAATTTTTTTCACATATTATGACTGATTATAAGATTTCACTTGAGGCAAGAAAATTTCAGTCATCACCAAGTTTTATATTTAACAAATTCAAGTTAGTGCCATGGCTCTAAAACCAAAAAGGTTTTATAATTATAAATATATGTAATTTTCCTAAATTCAATCTTTTAAAGACCCATATCCCTCTGTATTAATATATATATTGTATATATAATTCAACTTGATTTATCTAAATACAGAAATTATAAATTAAATAAGGTGACACTTATCTTACTTTTTTGTATCTTTACAAAAGCGCTTTCATGGTAATCCACATCTTCAGTTGTAATTTACTTTTAAGTGTTTATATCAAACTGCATATTATACTCAAATACAATTAAATATATATAAAAAAATTTGTTGATAATATATGAAAAATTTATATAAATTAAAAATATAAAATAAAAACTATAAAAAAATATAAATTAAAATTGAAATTCAAGAATTAAAAAATATATATTTTTTAAATTACAAATTAAAACGTTTTTTGAAAACATATAAATTATAGAAATTTAAAAATTTTTAATTTTAAAAATTAGAAACTACATGTATAAAATATTAAGTCAGATTCAGTAAAAGTTTAAATAAATAGAATAAAATGTACAATGTATTTTGGCTAGCCAATGTTATAGTACTGTGTGGATTTAAATTGGATTTATGCGTTATCATAATTTTTATCTGAAAGAGTGCAGCCATCTACTGCAGTTTGTAAGTGACAGCATAAGATGACAGAAGCGCTTTTGTAAATATATGAAAAAATAAGATAAGTGTCATCTTATTTAACTTTTAATCTTTGTACATAGGTGGATCAAGTTGGATTATATACTGTATATATATATCCTTATTAGCTTTTTTTTTTATGAAAAAATGCGTTTATTTCAATACCTCTTTAATGCCTTTATGAAAAAATAGCTTTGTTTTATGATTCTAAAGATTTCATCATTATATTTGCTCAGCGAAAATATCCTACCTTAATTAAATACCATGTATGGTACAACAACATTATAAGAATAAATTTATTCTTTATGAATGGGAATGGTACTGACAGCTGATACTAGCCACCCTATGCTAGAGGTTGATAGTTTGAGATGTAGTTGAACCAGTTACATTTTAAAACTATGGTTCATTAATACCATTCCCAACTGATACTCTGTTGTTGACTTCTTAACAGCACATCCTGATCTGGCAATCCATGGATGTAAAAAGCTACAGGTACGCTCGCTTACCAGATAGGTAAGAGATGAGGATGCCTGCATATTCCAAATCAAGAGAGCCACACTACATATCTGTAGACTTCCAGATAATATCATCAGTAAATCAGATCAAGAACAGAGATAACAATAATTTAGTTATAGAAAAAAAATATATATATATTATAATAACGTCCAGGCAATAGCAGCAATATTGAATCATATTCCTCATATTACTCTTTTCAAGAATGAATTATTATTCTTTTAAAGGTCATTATTTTTATTTTATTAGGGTTTTTAACTTTAAATTTAATCTTCTTATTGACTTTGTTTAACCAAGAACAATAGTCAAAGTGGAAGTGAAATACAAATGGTATGTCATTATAATCATCGTTTCAGAATTTCATTAAAATCATCATTTCAGAATTCTCTAATCACTGATTGTCCTCAATCATAACATTACTTCCTGCATTGTTAGAAGGTTCAGGAATTCCAATGGATTAGTAAACTCATTCTTAATAGATTTATACTAATTTTTAGACACCAAGCACACAACAATGGGTAATTTTTAGTAACCAGTAGCATCCCAAAAATGTGGAAGCTAAAAGGAAAGAAAATGTGTTTATTTTACTATTCATCTGGTTTATTTCACATACAATTCTCTATAACATGTGTTCAGACTATGTCTGCTTGCTTTTATTCATAGCAACAATAGAAAAATATTCATAACAGTGATTTTAAATATTTTAAGCAGGAGATACATCACAATAAAAAACTATCTATAGATAAATTTTGCAGTTGTGTTACAAAACTGAAATTTATAAACAAAACTATATTAAAAAGTTTTACATAAACAACAAAGAAATCTATACAATCACTTATTTATTTATCTACTTAAACCCTATACAATTGGAAAAAACACACAATCAACTGACCCAATACAAGTACATGTAAAGCACAGTTCCTCAGATCTGATTCCGTTACACCATAGAATGTTAAAGTTTCATTGAATTCTGGATTTCTAGTCTTGTGTACTGTTCGGGTCCTTAAACGATGAGACTAGAAAAAAAGAAACCAGAAATGTGAGTTAAACATCAAAGATTACTTTTTTGTAGGATAATTATTTGTAATATTTAAAATTGCATTAGTTTTATTAGAAATTAAACAGTTACTTGTTTATAGATAATTAGTGTAATGTCACAGACTTTTAATAAATGCCACATAAGTAATGAATTGATTCCTTGAATTATTTTAACACTTTAGCATCATATTCTTAGTCACGCTGACTCAGGTTCTTTGTTTCTATAACTAAACTTGAATAAATATTTCAAAATTGAATATTATATTAATTCAAAAAAAATTGACAGACTTCATTACTTAAGAGATTTATTCAAGTAATATGTCTGAGCATTCTGTTATTGTTAGCCCACATCTTCAACACAATATTGGAGTGGCATAGATGAAGAGCACTAGCCTATTACAGAAGATTGATATTTCAAAACTGGACTAACCCAGTTATATTTTAATTCTAACAATTCCTTGATATTGTTCTTAAGCCACAGTTCTGCTGTTCATTCTGAGCAGATAAGAAATACATAATATATAAGTGTCCCAGAGTTTGTTTTACCAAACAGAAATTATTTCAATTAAATTTAAATGAATAAAATACTATCTCCTTTCATGACTAGTATCAGTGTTGAACATTTTTTCTTGTTTTAAAAAGTATTTTTAACTCATCACAGACTGTTTATAAACAATTTTATCTATTACTCATAATTTAAAAGAATTCTACTACATTTCAACTGAGCATAAAATGCAATTTTTACCTGTAGAAAGTAGATGTGCTAAAAATGTAATGTTGATGTAGTGATTTTAAGTACTTTTTTCTTTTTTTTTGTTTTGTTTAACCTCCGGAACCCCCGTTAAGGTATATCTTCAGAGGATGAGATGAATGAATTGTAGCGTGTATGAAAAATGCCATGCCTGACCAGGATTCAAACCCGGAACCTCCGGATGAAAAGCCAAGACGCTACTACTCGGCCACGGAGACCGGCCAATTTTAAGTACTACAGGCATCAAGACATAAAGTGCAATGGTTTTAAAGTAAAGAAACTGTTGCTCAAAAGAAAATAATCTCTAAAATTACAAGTTTTACTAGTAAAAATTACAAATACTATGCTTTCAAATGGTGGAAACATTCTGTGGTTTATCAGTTGATCAGTCACCATACAGTGCATTTGTTCTCAAAGTGGGCGATAACGCTCCCTTGTTGGTGGTAGAGACCTTCAGGGAGGCAGTATAAGGCCCACAGAAAATTGGGAGCATTAAAGCAGTCTGGGAAGGCAATGGCTGATTAAAAAAAGGCAAAACCTATGTTTTGCTAATATTTCAAACTAAAATGTAAGTTTTAACTCAGAAATAGGATATGCCACATTTAAAAATAATAATTGCAATTGCTGTTTTTAAGAGCGCTGGTTCCAGAGGTTAAACAAAAAAAAAATCTTAAAAACAGCAACTGCAATTGTTATTTTTTTACAGATGGTAAGTTTAAAAATTTTGGGGGGAGTGCTAGAAAACTTTTGATTTGCAATGTGGGGTGGTGGGTGAAAAAAGTTTGAGAATCAATGATCTAGTGAGTAATGAATCTCAGATCTAATAATATGATCAACATGTTTATGTGATTATAAAATAATCTTACCTTTACTCCTACAGGAAGAATGTTCAATTTGCAAAAAGGATCAGCCAATCCATTTATATCCATCGGTTTCAAATTCTAAATAAGAGAAATGAACAATTAATTTTCTTGTTTTTCAATTAGCAATACTAATAAAGAATTAATTTAAAACCATAAGAAATTCTTACTGAAAATTTACAAAATTTCCACCATTATAACAAATTATAATATAAATCTGTGTTTTTTTAATAAATTCTAACATAAGTCTGTGTGTTTTTTGACACTGCTTCTCTTTTGATTCAAAAAAAAATTTTCTTTGACACACTAGAACGTACAGTTTGGTGAGCACATCATTAACATGACCTTTTACCGAACTTCTAACAAATTAAAAAATCTCTGTTTCTAATAACAACAAAATTTAATAAAAATTACTGAAGTCCCAACTTTTCTTATTACCCATGCTTTTCTACTTGAAACTATGTAACATTAGCAATGAAAACTGCAGTTAGTATAAGACTAAATGCTATATTTTATCAAATGATTTTTAAATTATTGCTTACCTTAGCACGATGCAATGACACATGAATAGAACTTGCGACTGTATCATATACTAAGGTAAACTCGATGGTTCCAAGACTGCCTGCAAGTGAAATGTTATATAAGTTATAAACACAAATACTTTGTTTCAATTCAGAACTGATTAGTTATTACCTTGATTATCATTTTGAAAGGTGATTTTGTCTACAACAGGAACTCAAGCCTTCTGCATGAGAAAAAGATACAAAAATTTATAGTATATGAAAATTCCACAATTAACTACAATTGCGAACCTAAAAATACTGGGGGAATCATAATGATATTACCATTCTCTGACAAAGATTGCCAAATATAAAAATAAATTGTTTTCAGCAGTTCATAAAATTTCTTAAAAATTTGACTGTGAAAAATATCTTGAATTGCTTAATTTGAAATGCAAATGAATAAGAATTAATATAAACTTTTACAAGTTCAAAGAATTCTTTTTAACTTTTTTTTAATAGAAAACTGTATAACCATTAAATAACACCCAATATGGTATTTGGCCTCACCAATTTGGCCAGCTTTCAACTTCTCCAATCCTGAGCATCCTTTTCAGTCACCCCCATCCTGTTATGGGGGTAGTTTACCCATAAAATTAATTTGTTATTCTTACCAGTTGCAGAACTGGTATCATTAGTTTCTAGGGATATGAACCATATGAACCAAATAATACTTGTATTTGAAACTTGAAAATATTCACCCCTTCCCCTTTATAGGGGTTGCAGTGTAAAAATGAGACCTTTCATAAAAACAATGTAGCGCATTAAAACTATAGATCCAATCACTTTAAAAAAGGAACCATTTTAAAGAAAAAATATCATTCTATGATTCCATTAATGAGTTTTTCTCACTTTCTTTCTCTAAAAATTGTTATGAATTTATATCCATCTTTTTCTTTTTTAAGTGTTTTTTTTTATTTATTTTTTTATAAACTTATCTTGATTAAAAATTTATAAACTGCTTGAATGGAATCATAGATCATTAGATTGTAAACATTTTTTTAAAAATCACGACTCTAGCTAGCATGGATGATAAGATATGGTCTTTCTAGCTCAGCAATATATATATAAAAAAAAAAATGAAAGTACAGAAAACAAAGACTCAAAATTTTATTTTATTTTTTTACCTAAAAGCACAGTTAAATCTCTCCACCTCTGTATCCAGAACTTGTATTTCCTCAATATTTCACACTTTCCAAATCTTTACCAACAATATTCAGATATCTTTAGTAATAGAATTAGGTCCATAAACATAAATTTCTGAAGGTAAGAATACACTTTGGAGTCTCAGTCACTAAAGATTGTGGTGTATTTCAGATTATAATGTAAGGATCTCTTCCACAGTATCACAGCTGCTATTGTTTCCATAGATGGTAATGATCCATCAGAGTTTTTATCACAGATTAATTTATGTTTTTCAAACTAGTTTTTAAATTCAAAACTATGCTCCCCAAGTGTTTTTCTTCATAGCACAATTTCAACAAAATTTTGACAGGATACAGTAATTTATGACTACTGTTTTGACATGGATTACAGTCCCAACAGCATAATTAGATGTAAAACCACATTTCTGTCCAACAGCATTTAGAAAATTAAAATACCAGTTGTAAATTAAGTTAGTAAAATGAAATCAAAACAAATATTTACTGAATCATCAAAATAAACTACCACAGAAATAACACAAAACTTACACACATAATCAAGTAAACAAACAGAAATTATATAAAATAAAACTACTTATAAACAATAAAAATTACATTTACGTTTATAATAGAACATAAAAAAACTACTGAATAAACATTATAAATCACAAACATTTGCACAACCTCCTGAATCAAATACACAAGACTTCATTCAGAAATCAACAAAAAAGCATCCTATCTACATCATGCCAATGGTACTAGCAAACAATAAAGCAGCATTTCAAATACCGAAAACAGCATCAAAATATCTCAGTCCTAAAAGAAGATACTGGAGTTTGAAAAATGCTGTTTTTCATGAAAAAAATTGAAGTTACCATGATGACATCTGAATTAAAATTTAATATAAATATTTCTAAAAAGCGCATGAAGAAAACAATTATATCATTTTATTCACAAAATTTGGGACTATATATTAAGCTAAAAATAAGTTTTGTTAAAAAAGTGTATCATATTCCTGGCTAGACTCCCCTTAATGTCCTACTCCACTGGTCCCTCCATTGCTTTTTGAGTATTCCTGAAGATCTCTTTCTATCTGAGTTTTCCTTCCACATCTGTTTTATCAGAATATACTCTTTTCTTCTTATTATGCGACTAACCCACCTTCTATTCCTTGCCTTTGCCACTATGTCCAGTGCATCATAAAGTTTCCTTATTTCTTGGTAGTGCTTAATCCTCCAAGTATCTTTCAATGTGCTTTGTCCAAATAAACTTCTCAGAACTTTGTTCTTGAATGTTATGAGCTTTTTCTTCACATTTTTATTTAAAATCAATGTTTTGGCTCCATATAATAAGATTAGTCTGATGACTGTTCTGTATATTTTCAGTTTTGCCCTACATGAAAGCAATCTTGATGAAATCATTTTGTTTGTGTCATACAAGCTTCTATTTGCTACATTTAGTCGGTTCTGGATTTCATTTTCTTCTGAGTTCTGTCAGATGACTACCATTTCCAGATAACTGAATGTTCCCACTTGCTCAAATTTGTGGTTTAGGACTTCAGATTCCAAAATTCATTAATCAAACAACTAAAGTATACCAATTTTTTCTTATTATCATTGATTTTAGCCCAACAACCTGTATTTCTCTGATTAGTACTTCTGTTATTTTTTTCTATTTCCTCTCTACTCTCTGCAAGAATCACTACATCAACTAAAAAAGCAAGCACAACTATTTTGGAACCTATTTTTATTCCAAGAATAGTCTTTTGGATTTCTTTAAAGGCTCCCTCCAGCACAATGTTGAAAAACAGTGGTGAGAGGTCATCTTCCTGTCTTACTCCCATCTTTACTTCAAAGGTGAGTGAATATTCATTTCCCACTTTTACTTTGCACTTGGCATCTCTTACTTAAAGCTGCTGGCCTGATCAGCAATCTTGGTATTCCAAAACTGTCCAGTTTTCCTATATTCTATCTGTCAGGTGGCTGTCATAAGCTTTATATAAATTGACAAACAGGCCACAGAATCCTTTGTAAATTCCCAATACTTGCCTATGGCTTCTTTCAGAATGAATATTTGGTTTGTTGTAGATCTTTATTTCTGAGATCCAGTCTGATGATCTTCTATAATATTTTCTGTATAAATTTCAAGTCTTCTTTGAATTATTCGTGACAAAATTTTATATGTTGTGTTTAGAAGTGATAACCCTTATAGTTGTTAGGGTCCTGCTTGTCCCCTTTTTTGAGCAGAATTATGGCCTCTTTCCATTCTCTGGATGTCTCCTCCTTTTCACAGATCTGTAGTATCAGCATATGTATTTATGTTGATAATTCTTTCCCTCTGGCCTTCAAAATCTCTGCACTGATGCCATCTTCTCCTGGAACCTTGTTATTTTTCATTCTTAAATTGTTTCTTCTATTTCTTCCAAATTTGGTTCTTCTACTTTTGGTTGGACATTCTGGTACATCTGAGCCTCTTGTCCTGCTGCAGCATCAGATTGTACATTCAACAGCTGCTGAAAGTAATTTCTCCACACTTTCAGAACACGAGATTTCTGTATGACAATTTACCCATTTTCTTATCACCATTACATCCTAGATATGGTGATAAAAGATCTTACATTTCTGTAGAAGTTTCTTGGGTTTTCCACATGGTCTGCTTCTAGTCATTCTAGCAAACTCTCTAAATACTGCTTTTTTCTCCATGAGAATTTTGGTTACTTCAGTGCTCAACTGGTTGTGTTATTTTTTACTTTCTTCATACAGTCTTCTTTCTTTTATCTAGTCAAGGTTAGCAAGCAAAGCGAGCATAGGTTAAATTTGGTTAGCTTATATTTATAATTTTATTTATTTATTTTCTTATTTCAATAGAGCGTTTCAGTGGTACCATCTAAGAACTAACTAACTACAATGGTAGATCTCCTACTACATTAATATCGTTATTTTTTTACGAGGTAGGTTGTTGATCCAACGCTCAACCTCCACCTGTAGGACCAAGATATCTCTTTTTGTCTGGCCTATCACACTTGACCTGCCCAACACGGGTGGCCCTACCAGGAGTGTAAACTCCAGCCAGTATACTTCTCAGAATACCGTAAGCACATACACCTCCTCATTGTGATAAGATGGAGATATTGTCAAGGAGGTTTGACCATTGAATATCAAAGCAAAATAATTTATATACAGTATACATATTATACATACATATAATAATGATGTAATAATCTTCTAAAATTGTTTATTACACATGTAAACACACAATCACATTCGTTACTCTACTAACAAATCATAATACCATCAGCATTAGCTTGTGTATCAATCAGATCTTCAACACCTTCTTCATTAACACTTGCTGCAGTGCGATGGCCGCTTAATGAACTTCCAGATAAAGATCCTCTATCTGATTCAGAGTACCAATCTCGAGATGCTGCTAAAGAAAACTGTGAATCCCGCCAACTGTGTAAATGAAAAGAAAATCTTTAAAATAAAAATCAAATTATAAACACATGCAATATAATTTACAAAGATTTGATGAAATCTGGTAGAAATTTAGTTCTAGATATGGGTTTTAGTATTTTGGAGATCATACATGACAAAAATTACAAATGAAATTTTAAGTAATAATGGCTACATTCAAAAGAAATATTACGTTACTAAGAAAGCCCCAATAATAACAAGAAATGTTTAAATTCATGCCTAACATAACGCAATCTCGTACACCTTTCTATTATAGCTTAGATACTCCATACAAACATGTAATAGTCATAACCTTTTTTAAACAACTTCAATAAAAAAAGATTCCCAATTTCATCATTATATTTTAGTATTTTAGTAATAATTAAATAATTTATTTCAATAATAATAATTTTAATGTTTTGAGATCAGCTAGATTAAACAAGTAAAAACATTTATCAAAATTTTAAAATTTATCTACAAGTAATAATATTTATATATTATTATTATTATATTAATTATTTAATATAAGGCATCTCGGCCTTTCATCCGGAGGTCCTGGGTTCGAATCACGGTCAGGCATGGCATTTTTCACACACACAACAATTCATTCATCTCATCCTCTGAAGATATACCTAAGTGATTCCGGAGGTTAAACAAAAAAAAAATTAATTTTTTTACTTTTATTTTAGTTACGTACTTAATTTTACTTTTTATTTTATTTATTTTATTATTTTTATTTGTATTTCTTTTTGCCATAATATTTTTAAAAAGGTACATATACATTATTAAGGTTTCCAGAAAAATAAAAATGACTGACTGAATAATTCAACATACAACCATAAGTACCCTAAAAATGGCAAAACCACTTTTAACAAGACTTTCTGCTAATTGCAGAATGGGAAAACTTAATGATTAAACTACTGAGATGTTCAGTGACATGGTATGTGACAATGAACCTAAACATAACAGGAATTGCCTCGTGGCAGGTAAGGTCGTAGTCACCCTTCTGCCACTGTAAGTGTATTGTATGTAATGGGGAGTACTTTGAAAGTGACTGAATTTTCAAAATGTAAAAATAAATACAAGAGTTTAAAAAAAATAATTCTTGTTATTTTTTTTTACTGCCTTATATACACTGGCATAAAGATTCTTGAACAAAAGACTATACGTCTTTTGTTGTTCAAGATAAACATAGCTTAGGTACTAACACTTTTCTCAGATTAAATACGTAATGTAACTGTAAGCATAAACTTCAGGTAAATTAAGTGTTAAGGATTAGCACTGTTCTAAGAATAATTGTAAATTAAAATTTAAAAAGAACATTTAATAGTGTTTGTATTATGATTTCTGCATTCTTGAAACGATCATAATTATCCAAATACATATTAAAAATAATTTTCCTTACATATTTTTGATATATCATATCATACCTATATAGGATGTTTGGATACTGAAGCAAAAGATCATTATCTGTAGATTGCAGCTGCATATCACCATTGAAATTTCGAAGATGCTGATAGGAACCACCAGATTCTGAACTCTGTCTACGTAAGGAAGGACTTAAACTTCCCATTTCTGAGCTTTCATTTATATCCCATTTGCTTATTCTACTACAGAGAGAAAGCTTTCCTGGAATAGACAAAATTATTATTTTTAAATAAATAAGCAATAAATACTGTATAAAAAGATAAACAAAAAATAAAGCTACTAAATATCCTAAAAGAATAGCACAAACATATGGAACAGCTATGACCAGGACAATTAGTTTAATTAATCTGATTACATCATATGGATACTTTTTAATTTTTAAATATAATGTAAACATTATTCATTATTTGTGAAAAATGGAATAACATGAAAAACTCAGTACAGAAATACAAAAAGATATATTGATATTAGTATACAAAGGTGTGTGTGTGTGTGTGTGTGTGTGTGTGTGTGTGTGTGTGTGTGTGTGTGTGTGTGTGTGTGTGTGTGTGTG
>JAAAKQ030112000.1:0-14030 GCA_010016005.3 Zanna intricata
TAGAGGGAGAGAATTTAAAATATATATTTTTAAATTTAAGAAGTATATTATCAGAGAAGTTGTAACAATATTTATCTTAACTTAATAAAATTTTTGAAATTTACAAATACATTATATTTTGATAAAGATGACATAATAAATAAAGTAACATCAAAAATGGATTACGAATAATTTTACTATTCACTGAGCTGGTAACCATTTCAGACCAATCCATTATACAACATCATTGAGAAAAAGAAAATTGCAAAATTTGTCTAAAATATTGTTGGAAAACATATCTTGAAATACTAGAAAGTTATTCATTTAAAATTATATTTTTAATAAATCTTTAGTGTTTACTTTAGATATTTATTAATGTTTTTTGTTTAAAAATGTTTCTAATACACTATATTATGCTGTTACAGACTGAAAAAGATCGTGAGCAGTGGGATTATGCTACCACTGTTAATATTTCTAATGCTATTCATGATATAGAACGTGGCTATTACATTCCACCAGAAATTGATGATAAAAAAGAGGAAGAATTCAGTAATATGAGAAAAATTGTAGAACATGAGTATGAAGAAATATTATCTGATCAATTCAAGGACATTTCTGAACAGGAAATGAAGTAAGATTTTTACAAAATATGAAAGTTTTAATAATTTACATAAGAATGAAGAAATGTGATTTAAATTTCATTAAAATAGATTTTAAAAATTACTTCTAAATTTGTATTTCCTCCCAATCTCAAGTATTGCACTTGACCTTTTAGGGTTGAAAGTAAAACATTAAAATCTTTTCATATTAATGTGTATATTTGGTTTACTTGAAATCATCTAAATAAAGATTAAACTAAAATTATTCTTTTAATAATTAAAAATCTTAAGTGAAAGTTTAAATTATTAGAAATAATAAATTTTCCCATTTTATGATTAAACTTTAAAAGTAATCGTTTTGCTTAAAGATTTATCTTTAAACTCTGTCATAAAGAAATTTTTGAATTTTTAGAAAAGAAAAAGACTCTATTGACTAATTTCAAAAACCATAATATTATAATAATATGGGTTAATTCCATAATATATGGATATTAATTCCATTAACCCATATTAAAACACGGTATTATATATGAAAATATACTTTAGATCAGAGAAATATTATCTTAAGCATTTTTAATTCATCTGAAAACTTATTTTTGTTCAAAGATAAGATCACTTCTGATAATGTGAAGTCTAAATCGTTATCTTTTGATATCCTGGTAATTAAATGTTATTAGCAAAATAAAACATTTAAATTTTTTTTAGAATAAAAATTTATGTTATTACTTTTACTTATACTTAGGTTTTAATAACAGGTTTTATGATGCTGAAGAAAAAATATTAAAATGGGATTATTGGGTGAAGACCAGATTGTTTGATAAAGAAGAGGAAATAAACGCACTTTTAAATGACATAATTGGTTCTCAATTACCTGAATTTCTGTTTATAAAACATGACCATATCCTAGCCACAATAAAAAAGGTATAAAGTTTGTCATTTATTTGCTATTTTGAATAATATATTACAAAAGTTAATATTTTGTTTGTAATATTTTACAATCAATGTTTGCTAAATACCTCTTTAAACAAAATTCCAAAAATGAAAATGAAAAATAAAATACAAAAATCACTGAGTGTTTGGTTTCTGTGGGCTGGTTTACTAATGTGTGCCGTATAGATTATGTGTGCACTAGACACATCAGGTTGATCAGTGGTGAACTCATCATCGCAAATCAGTTTATTTTGAAGTCAAGAATTCTAAGGTTTGAATCTTAGTAAAAGCAGTTAATCCATTTATATGGATTTGAATACTAGATCACAGATGCTGGTGTTTTTTTGGGTGGTTTCAATTAATCACATTAGGAAGGGAATGACAAACCACATTTAAAAACCTGCCAAAGGAATCTCCAAGGGTTGGAAAAGACCCTACATTCTTTTCAAGAATGTTGAGCCATAGTCTCAATAGTTTTAGACAGAGAATGGCTAAATTAATTTTTTTACTGTATAGATGTAAAAAAACAACTACCATATCCTAACATATTTCAATGGTAATGATTTACACAAACACTCTCCTCTGAATGTGAAATTGAAACTAATTTTTAGTAATTATTTTTGGATTTTGTGCATATTTTTTGTGATATAAACAAATTTTATTTACATTTTTAAAATCATTTCTTTCTGGGTTTTTTTTTGTGAAATTTATGAGACATACTTTTTGAATAATTCAGGGCTTAAATTGGTAAAATTTAATGCTTATTAAATTGGTAAAATTTAATGCTTAAGTCCTTACTATTTCTAAATTATGTGGATCTAGTAATCTTCACCCGTTGCATGGATCCATTCGTGTGGATGCTTTTCACTGCTTCTTCCAGAATATACTATTATATTCTCCCAGAATATACTGTCTTTTCCATGTTCAATTTGATTTCAGCTGGTCTTCCTATTGGTTGTTTTTCTGACTCATTTGTTTCTTTCATAATTTTTAAAATTCTATAATTTTTCATTATTTTTGTATGTCCAAGAAAGTTTTATCAATTTTTCTTTTAATCACATCTCAGATGATTCTACTAAATCTTTGCAGAGCTCTATATTTTTTACCTTGTCCATTCTTATCTTTCCTGTAGTGTTTCTCAAAAATTTATTTCACCTGTCTAAAATATTCCACTCTCAAATCAGAAGTAGTTGTAATAATTGATATGTAATAAGCATAATTGTTTTAGCTGTTCTTGATTCCTGTTGTCCTAAAGGAGGCCAAAATTTTAAAAAATTAGCATCATCTGTTACGTCAGTAACCTAAACTATCCTAATGTTAAGTTTTCCTTTTCACTACTCATCACTTTTTCTTGCCCTTGATTAATAATTTCATAATACCAGTTCTGTGGGTACAGATCTATTATTTTTTCCTTGCTAAGGAATACCAGGCCTTGAAGAGTCTTGCATCCTTGGTATCCCGTGAGGTGGAACTTGTGGACCAACTTGAGGATTGTTATAATAATATTAGTATTCTCTTAACTTGTTGAGCTTGTACTGGATTACTCATGTAAAAAAAATAAATAGTACTTGCTGTAAATATTGTAACAAGGAAAGAGAGAAAAAATGTTAACATCTCTTTAAATAGTGAAGATCATAAAAAGAAACAAATTAAATAAAGTCACTGATTTAATTGATTTGAACTATATACAATATGTTTGTTTTTTACTACACTGATAATATGTTGTAAAACTGAAGTTGAGTCAGATGTCTCGTTTATTGAAACCAAAAATTCATATTTTAAGGATACAAACTTTATTGACTTGAAAATAAGTCATACTATTCACACTTTCTTCTTTGCCAGCTATTTTAAGAAAGCAGCCTCCTTTATGTTCAAATCAAAACTAATTTAATTTGCCATTTATTTTTTCTATTTAAAGGTTAGATTACTTTTTCTAGAGTTATTTTTCCTGAAGAGACTTTTCTATTATACTGTATTAAGAGAAAGGGGAAAAAATGAACATTTTCAAGTTTATGAAATTCCAATTACCAAGGTTTAATTATATTTAAATTGTAATAAACATTAAAGCTGAATACATAAAACATAATTTTATCTACTGTATAATATAAATAATTCATTCCTGTATTACTGTATAATTCATTCCTTTAATCCTAACTTTATACCAGGTGATTCAGGAAGAAATGGAGAATCTTTGCAAGGGGAATTTACATCCAAAAGTAAGAAAAAAAGTTCATATAAACCTAGGTCTAGAATCGCTTCATTAGTGAGTTACAGCTGCGAAAGATTTCGCCCGGATTTCAGTTCCTCAGTTACAATGAAGTTATCCTGAAATTTTTAGGCTGTTAATTAAGATGTAAAATTTAGTAAACTTTATATAAAGTGAACTGAAAAATTGAATAAAACAGGTCCCAGACCTGTAAGTACAATCATTTTTAAGATAAATACACAAAAATCAATCTCAAAAAAACATGTTTCATTTAGGTTTGAAGTGCATTAACTTTGTTAAATAGGTAATAAACACGTAATCTTTAAACAAAACTTGTAGAGAATTTAATTTTGAAGAGAATGATGTAAAATAGGCCTATAACAAAACAAATACAAACTTGGAAAAAAATAGTTTTTTAATAGTACAAATCCTGAACTTAAAAATGCCTTACCATTTTTTAAATTAGCTGTATGCTGATATTGTTTTTGTGGGTTGGGAATCCACAAAATGGGTTTTTGTCATGGGAATGCACAACGCAAAAATCAGGAAAGATTTCAGTTGAACAACCACAAATCACAATGTGAATGTACAAGAGAACGTATTCAACGTAGCCCAGGTACCAGTACAAGGAAAATTTCTTTTCGCACTGGATTGAAACAAAGTAATGTTTGGAGAATAAAAAAAAGAAAAACTGTACCCTTTTCATTATTAAAAGGTGGAAAACCTATTACCAAGAGATTTACCAATACGTTTCCATTTTTGCTGCTGGCTTGAAGATAACCATGATAAAGTAAATTTTATTTTATTTTCTGATGAAATGACCTTTACAAGAAATGGGATATTCAATTCAAGAAATTCTCATTTGTGGAGTGTAGAAAATCCATATATTGCACAAAAGAAACTTCATTCCAATTTAGGTTTCATGTAAATGTTTGGTGTGGCATTTGCAACAAAATTGTGGGACAGTTTATCTTTAACAAAAAGATAAGAATCCCACATGCTTAACAGCATGTGGGATGTTAAATGTGTGCATTAACAGCATGTTTAAAAAACAGCACCCTTACGGGTGCTGTTTTTTAAATTTCTTGCAAAATGATTTGTCACTTCTCTTAGAAGAAGTTCCTCTACTTACAAGGCATAAACTTATTTTCCAACAAGATGGGATGACTCCACATTTCACCTTAGCCATTTAAATGAAACTTTCAACTGGATTGGGCATGGTGGACCAATCAATTGGCCTCCAAGATCGCCTGACTTGACACCATTTGATTATTTATTACCTGTGGGATCATATCAAAGCTTTAGTTTACAAAGAAAAAGTTAATACAAGGAATAGGTACTGATCAGAATTCATAACACTGCTGGACTTATTTTAAACAAACGTGATGAAATACAAAATGCCTTTGAAGCAATTTTAATCAGAGCACAATGTTGTTTAAACTGTAATTGAGGGCATTTTGAACAGCTTTTATAATACACCAGTAATTGTAATTTTTGTTTAGTATTACCTCTTTAATTGAAGTTTTGTATTTGCTTTGTTTTCTTTGTGTTACCAGAATTACAAGGACGTTCTGTGTGATTTCAAATTTTTATTCACAGTTCTGTTTTTTTCTGTGTAATAAAAAACTATTTTTTTCTAAGTTTGTATTTGTTTTGTTATTGGCCTATTTTACATCATTCTCGTCAGAATTAAATTCTCTACAAGTGTTGTTTAAAATGTTTACATGTTTATTACCCATTTAACAAAGTTAATGCACTTCAAACCTAAACAAAACATGTTTTTTGAGATTGATTTTTGCGTATTTCATCAGATATCGTAAAAACTATTGCAGTTACATGTCTGGGACCTGTTTAATTCAATTTTTCAGTCCATTTACATAAAAGTTACTAAATTTTACACCATAATTAACAGCCTAAAAATTTCAGGATGGCTTCATTGTAACGGGGGAACTGAAATACGGGCGACATCTTTCGCCAGCTGTAACTCGCTAACGAAGCAATTCCCGTATGAACTTTTTTTCTTATTTTTGGATGTGAATTCATCTTCCGAAGATTTTCATTTCTTCCCGAATTACCCTTTATATTAAGGATATCTTTGTACTTCTCAGGTGAAATATAATATAAATATAATTCAATCATTTAATCTCAATTTATAAATTAGGATATTTTGTACTTCTCAGGTGATGAAACAAACGAAATATAGTATTCTTCATCATAATGCATCTGTTCTGCACACAAAAATAAAGGTAATATTGTTTTGTTTTGATCATGAATCTAATACAGAAATATTTTATAATGTTTATCTATTTGTGTTTCTCAAAAATTGTATTTACAATGTTATCTATTTTAGTTATTCCAAGTGATATGTAAAGTATTCTCATCAAAAGTATGTTTTATCAGAAATAAGTAGCTTATTCATCCTGAGATAATATCATTTACTGAATCATAAAATTAAAGAACTCTGGCATAATAAGCACTGCATCCACTTACAAGTAACTAAAATTTACTTGAATTTCTAATTTGCTAGAGAATGTAAAAGACTTCCTCTGTAATAAAATACCAAGGTACTTGAAGTGGTTTCAGGTAACACTCCTTTACAACCAGACTATCATTTTCAAGATGAAACCCGGAAATGAGATTATCACTAAAATGATTGATTATAAATGGAGAGCAAAACTCAATATACTTCACACTTTTGGCTAGGTACCGAGTATTAATGCTATAGCAAAATATGCAGTTGCATTATAGAATGCTTCTGCACATAAAAAACAAGTTAGTAAAATTCTAAATACATTTATTGGATGCTTAAGATCACCAATAAAACAGCTATAATTTGCTGTTGACTAGCATAGCACTACCAAACATTCAAAGAAGGATTCAGACAGAAGGAATGGCAGTAGGGAGGTCCGTGTCACCCACTGTATATGTGTTAAGCCTAAGAGGTGACCACTTCCTGGAGATAGTCATTTTATGTTCAAGTGTACGATCCCAGGAACTGGGACTCCCTGCCGAACTGTCTGAAGTCTCATAAATTTGTGAAGTTGCAGACTTAATATAATAAATGACAGAGCAATTAATATGGCAAAATACTGGATACTAAAAAATGTAATTGGATTGAAATTAATATTTACGTAATTTTTTTTTTTTTTAACCTTCGGGACCAACCGGGATTTGAACCCGGGACCTCCGGATGAAAGGCCGAGACTATCACTTGTGCCAAGGAGGCCGGCAAACCTAAATCTGGATCATCCTCACTTCACACCAGTGATTCAATTGATGATGATAATCTCGCACCCCAACCAGTGGATATTGATGTATTTACAGATTTAATTTTCACAGTACCATATTAAATGATCACCATGATCAAAAGATATTTGAGCTTGCTGGCCTTCCAAACAACTATATCATGTCTACTATATTTAACGCAATTTTTTGGGTATGAAAAAGCCTTCCATTGATGGGTGTGTTGTTTGTTAAAATCAACCAAAGAGAATTTGACTGAATATTTCACAAGAATACTTAGACTTATTTAGATGTGACTTCATTGAGTTTCTTCAGTGTTTTATAACAATAGATGTAACATTAATTCACCATTATATGTCAGAGACCAAACAGATCTGCAGGAAAAGTCATGACATTTTGGAATCTTGTGGCGTGGTGCTGCTCATGAAATACCCAGAAAAAGGCAGGACCATCATTGGGGAATGTTAAGGTTCATTACTGGACCAACTGAAGGGTGCAGTTCAGGCTAAAAATTCACAAAAGAAAAGGCTCTTTACCATGATAATCTACCTGTATACAGGTCTTGGGTTATTGCTACAAAACTCCATGTTATATATTTCAAAGTGCTTCCACACATACCAGATTTGGTTCCCAGTGGTTACTACCTCTTCCCAATTCTGAAGAAATGGTTTGCTGGATGAAGAAATCAAAGCTGAGACAACTGATTATATTGTAGAGAAACAATTTTTGGGGTTCATCTATGGACAGTCAGAAAGTTTTCACATTACAAAAAAAAAAAACTTGTTTGTGTTATTAATTCTGCTGCTAGCTCACTTTTAGTCATTTAAATATATTATCATTTCCTGGCATTTATTTTTATAGTTTCATTATATTTTGTAAATCTAATCCATGTAAATTTTAATCATTACCTCAAAATCACAATTAATATTCCTGCTGTAGAGCTGAATTTTTATTTTCAATGTACAAAACTGCTGCTTTTGTAAAACTCCTTTGTTATGCAGATGTAAAATATTAAAATTAACTTCCTCTAAGTATCAGAATATTAATTCCATCAACAATTTCGAAAAACATCTATTGACATTTTTTCAGGAGGATGTACTTATGATACATTGCCTACCACCTTTTGGGGCCTAAGGTGTTATGCAACAATAGAAATCAAACGAATAAATTACGGCATCCAGTTTATCATTCCTTTATTTTCTCAAATCTTCCCCCTCTTTCTTATCAGGGCCAAAGATTTCTCAAAGTAAAAAGTAATGATTTTAAGTTCTACCTGTGAATCATACATATCCGAGTTTTTTTTTGATGAGGCAAGGTATGGAAGACATAAGAAAATTATGGCTACCTTAATTCACAGTCATTTTAAGTTCAGAATACCATTATACTAAAGATGAGATACATATGAGATCCTTAAACTCTTCATTCAGTGAGTAAATGAGATTACAACTGAACAGGCATCCATTGCACATTCCATGTATATCAATTAGACTTCAATTGAATCTGCTGCTGCTACTAAGAATATGAACACTTAGTCATTGAGCTATCCAAACAGCTTGTTATTAAATTATTAACTTGAATTTAAACAGAATATTTAGTAAATATTGGTCTTACAATATATTTTATTAACAATATTATCTATTAATTACACAGGTCAACAACAACAAAAATAATAATCTGGAACCGAGATAAAAGTAGGTGAATTAGAATGTATTTTTTATGCTGAATCTTAAAATGAAGTTAGTTTTTTCATCACCCTTAGAGTTTTAGATATGTTGAAAAACTTTTTAAAATATTGAGGAAGTTTTTAAATAATAGAATACAAAAATAATAATAATTACAATTAAATTTAATTGTACCTTTATTTTACCAACGTTTAATTTCTTCTTTTTTTTCATTTTCTTTTTGTATTCAATGAAGTCTTCTCTTTTTATCATCCAACAGTAGTCAGTCATCATAGATTCATCCCATCTGCCTTGATGATAATGTTGTTCCATATGCAGTGTATCTTTGTGGTGCCCTTTCTCCTTGTTCTTTGCTGATGTCACCCAAGTTTAAAGAGAAAAGCTCAATTGAGAAAGTAAAAAATGAATTTTCAGTGATATTCTGCAGCCTAAATTTTTGGAGTTTACTACGAGTTCATTTATAAGCTGATCATGTTTTTCAACTTTTTTGTTTCCAAAAAAACCTGTAACGACGTCTTTGAATGACTTCCATGCTGCTAGTTCTTTAGGATTCAGTTTAATGTCAGATAATAATATATTTTCACAAATTAATTTTATTTGTGGTCAGATGAATATTCTCTCTTTTAATTTGGCTTCACTTAATTCTTAAAGTAACCTCAGCTAAATATTTAAAGCCAACTCCATCTTTATCTAATGCTTTTACATAATTCTTCACCAGGCCTAGTTTTATGTGTAGAGGTGGTAAAATAATATAATTTACTTCGACAAGGGGAATATCGACAACATTTTCCTTTCCTGGGGTAAACTAATTTATTTTTGGCCAATCTTTAACTGCATAGTGTTTATCTGTAGTTTATCCCACAAACACATATTTTGTAAAAATACAAAATTCTGTAAAATATTACAGAAATACTTAATTTTAAAAAGAATTAAGTTATGATTTATAAATACTTAATTACATAAAATGCTTCATGAAATTGTTTCACCATGAAGTGCAATAAAACACAAGCACATGTACACACACAACTTAACAAATCTTGATGTTCAATAAAGTAGTATTAAAAGTTGTACTTCATAAAAATCTTTCACGAAATTTGTGGCATCACTTATGAAACAAAATTTATAATATGTATGTGATAAAACCACTAAAATTAAATAAAAACCATTATTTAATTTTTAATTAGATAAAACCACTAAATAACTAAAACTACAGCAAATCATTCCAATAGCTGAACTCTTATTAAAGAACATTTCATCACGTTGAATTACTCATTACTTGACTCACTGATATGTCTGGCTGTCATGAAATATTTTTCAACTGTTATGTATCAAATTTAGATGTACAGCATGCATCGCAGTATAAATCAGATGTGAATAAGCAAACTTAGAAATTTATTAACTTATTTGTATTGTTTGTTCCATGAGTGATGGAACAAATAAATTAAAAGGGTTATATGACATAGCCCTTAAGAACCTTTAGAATACGTATTCCCTTTTCAATTTCAAATTCTATGTTGACCAGTGTTGTGTTATTTTAATATATATTTATAATAAATAAATCTAGTTACTTCATTAATTTTATAATTACTTTAACTAATAATAATAACTTAATTAGTTATTTAATATTTATTTTAAATTTCAGAACATTTTTAATAAAACTGATGAAGACTTGGAAAATTATATTGCTGAAAAAGCAAAACAGTTAAAAAATGCTTTTAAAGACTTTCCAATTTC
This sequence comes from Zanna intricata, assembly GCA_010016005.3. Taxonomy (NCBI): domain Eukaryota; kingdom Metazoa; phylum Arthropoda; class Insecta; order Hemiptera; family Fulgoridae; genus Zanna; species Zanna intricata. The sequence continues at coordinate 10,374 of JAAAKQ030112000.1, forward strand.
ATCATATATGTTATTGACTCCATTCCACAAAGGTATGAAATTATATATAATATAATTATTTATCGTAAAATTAATACTAATAATGTGATATTATTATTTGTATTAAATATATATTATTAAAAATATACCACAGTTTGTGTGTGTGTGTGTGTGTGCATTCCGTATTTATTTATTTAAAACATGCACCCAAAAAATAATTCTGTATTTTTTGGGAAAAAGATAAAATTATCAATTTTCAATTGAAATAAAATAAAATTTTCAATTTATTTTTTTGTACAGTAAAAATTAATAAAATATATACTTTAAAATTAAATTATCATTAAATACTGCATTATATTTAAAAATTAATAGTACATTGTTGAACACTGTAAAAAATACAGAAATACATCCAGGCAGACAGGTCTGAAACAGAGCGTATTGTAGCAACATAATTAGATCATTTTTAAAGACAACCAAGTTAAAACACTAATATGGAAAATCTGAAGAAAGATTCTTACCTATTTCTTAATCTTCATCTCTGTGTGAATCTCCTACTTTAGAAAGGGGATCATCTCTTTTTGTCCCATTTGGCAGAGTCCTCACTTCCGTGTAGGCTATTGTAAATGTAGCATTTCTTGAAGCTCTTTACAATTAAATCATTTGAAATCCATGCAACCAAGATCCACTTGAATATTACTGTCAAACTCTGCTTTTTCAGTTCTTCCTGAACTTTTATTTCATGGGCTGTAGTCACCACCCACTTTGAATAAAAATGTTTCAAATGAGCTTTGAAAGGTCAATTAATACAAACACTGAGTGGCTAGAATGACATCATTCCAATAGGAATGCAAAACTTGCACTGTTTTACTTTCACATTTTACTTTCTTTTCTTCATGTTGCCTGTTACATCTCCACAGAAACTGTCCATCGCTAACATCCTTCTCAGTTTTAAAAGAGCACCAGGTCGCCACCCGCATACATACTTTACCTACTCTAAAACTACCATTTTATCCACCCATCCTCTTTCTTAGCATCTAACAATACCCCCAACAGGTAATTTTTCACTCTTTGGAAGGGTTTTTCTTCTAAATTTGAATGGTGGGAAGTTTTTGTCCATCTGCAAGTACTGTCAACAGACTGTACACTGCTATTTTTCATAACCACAAGAACACTTTTATCACTGACAACATTAATTATTGAATCTGCTGGCATCTCGAAATAAACTGTTGTTTGATCAGCACTTCCTACTATCTGCCCCCATTAAAAAGTTATTTTCTTGTCATAACTAAATTACATGTCTGATAAGCTAAATATTTTTCTTCAAAGGCATCAGGCAAACTTTGAGAAGTAGATGTACGTTTTGTTTTTTATAGTTACACTTCTTCGTAAAACTATTTAACGAACCATAACTTGCTTTAAAATGTGGTTTTAGAAGTTCTCTCACAATTTTTGCGGCTTGTGGTTGTGCAGTCTTTGTTGAAACAGCAAACCCTTAATCGCATATGTCTTTAATGTAAGAAAACTGCTTTTCTACTTGAAGAAACTTCAGAATTCAGCTGCAAAATACTCTTCTACTTTTACTAGTATCCATAAGCTTTTTTTTCTTTCTCCAATATCTTATACATAATTCCTATAAATCTTATTTATTCATAATCTTATATATGATTAAAATCTTATATATACATAAAATCTTATTAATGGCCTGCTGCAAGATTATTGATTTCCTCAGCCAAGTGAATAACTAAATTATTCACCAACCGTAAATGAACACAAATGTTTTACAGAACTTATTTTTACTAGCTTGCTTAAAGTACAAACTGGAAAAACTGAGTACAAGTATAAATTGATCACAAAAGCTAACTTCTCTCATCTAAAACAAAATGAGTACTATTATATGTTCGGCTGAGGGTACTTAGTCCTTTACAAAAATACAGGATGATGAATAATAAAAAAGTTATAATAACTGAAAATGCAGAGAAAAACAAAAATGCTCACGACAAAATTTTATTTATGAACATGCATTACGATACAGCCTATGTAACAGATGTGAACAACATTAAGTTACTGATGTGAAATCAAAAGTAATTACAATATATGTGTTATGATTTGTTTTTGTTACTATCGTATATTAATATATTATAGCACATATATAGTACATTATTAAATACAGATATTGGACTGTCACTTGGAATCCCCATATATCATGTGCACCTCTAAATTTCATGTTGGTTTTTAAGAAAAAAGGTGTGTATCATAAGTAAGTAAATACGGTATTTAACAAACGTAATTATTTGTGATTTAGATTAAAATAGTAATTGAATTTTTTATAAAGCCGATTTTGTTATTAACAGAATAAATATGTTTCCATAATTTAATTGGATGTTTATTTTCGAAGATGATTATGTTATTCACAATATTGTGGCTGAATAAAAGGAATGAAAGAGGCGACCAACTTATTGAGTTTTGCATAACGTATAATTTAGTAATTGCCAACACCCATTTTAAAAATCATAATAGAGGAATATACACATGGAAAAAACCGGGTGATACTACAGGATATCAGATAGATTACATCATGGTTAAACAAAGATGTAGAAATAAACTTGATTGCAAAGCATATCCGGGAGCAGACATTGATAGCGACCATAATATAGCGATAATGAAATGTAGATTGGATTTTAAAAACCTAAAGAAAAGCCGTCAGATATATCGTTGGAATTTAGAGAAGTTTGAGAAAGAGGAAGTAAAAAAGAATTTTGAGGAGGACATCGCAAGAGGTCTGAGTAAAAACGATAAGGTAGAAAATATAGAAGGAGAATGGGAAAATGTTAAAAAGAAATTCTTAAATCAGCAGAACTGAACTTAGGAGGAACAAAGATAACTGGTAGAAAACCTTGGATAAACCTTAGGATATATTTCAGTTGATGGATGAATGTAGAAAGTATAAGAATGCTAGTGATGAAGAAGGTAAATGAAACTATCGACAGTTAAGAAATACTATGAACAGGAAGTGCAAATTAGTGAAAGAAGAGTGGATTAAAAAAAGTGTTCAGAAGTAGAAAGAAAAATGATCATTGGTAAAATAGGCGGAGTAAAGAGGAAGGTAAAGGAGAATTTTGTTGTACATAAATTAAAAGCCAATAATGTGTTAAAGATGGTATACCGATTTATAATACAAAAGAAAAGGTTAATAGGTGGGTGGAATATATTGAAAAATTAAATGGAGGAAATGAATTAAAAACTGGTTTTATCGAGGAAAAAGTCAAAAAGGATGAAAAGGGAGATTCAATACTGAGATCTGAATTTAATAGTGTTAAAAGATCTGAATGGCAGAAAGGCTCTTGGGATAGACAGGATACCAGCAGAATTACTGCACAGTGCAGCTAAAGAAGCAATAGTAGATAGATTATACAAACTAGTGTGTAATATTTATGAGAAAGGGGATGTTCCATCAGACTTCAAAAAGAGTGTTATTGTCATGATTCCAAAGAATGCTGGAGCAGATAAGTGAAGAATAGAACAATTAGCTAAACTACTCATGTGTAAAAAATCTTAACTAGAACTCTGTACAGAAGAATTGAGAAGAGAGTGGAAATAGTGTTAGGAGAAGACCAATTTGGTTTCAGGAAAAGTATAGAAACAAGAGAAGCAATTTTAGCACTCAGATTAATAGTAGAA
>JAAAKQ030112032.1:0-14029 GCA_010016005.3 Zanna intricata
TAATAAAATTTTTGTATCTCAACTGGTTTAATTTTTATTTCAAAACGGAGGTTACTTTGTGGACGACCCTCGTATTATTATAAATACGCAATTAATTGATTATAACGAATATAGAAATAAAAATAATACCCTGATAGATCTGTATACTTGTGGGAAATGAGCCGATTTAGTGATTGTGAATGGTAGAATTTAAGTATATATGAACCACACGGGACAAGGTTGTAATGAAACACCATATATAAATGTTGAAAATTATACTTTTTACAGTATTAATAGTAATAAAATATAGAATTTTAGTAGACGATTATAAAGAAACGCGTCTTAACACCCTGCACTTTTAATAAGTTAGCATAAGTTAAAAATTACTGGTGCATTGAAAAATATAAAGACGAATGTGTGTATGTGTGTTTTTTAAATGTATTTATTCAGAATGGTATTTTAAAATTTTTTATTATAACATATTTTACATTTTGTATAAAATTTATGTGGATGTTTTTTCTTGTTCCCATTAAATTAAAATATTTGTAGTAGTTTCAATGATAGATTTATAAACTTTCAAGATTAATGTAACTGCGTGTTATTCAAAGAATATCTCATTTTTTAACCAAAAAAAAGCCCTGAGTTTTATTTTCAAAAAAGTCGGTGATAAAATTGTTTACATCTTAATATCCATAACTTCAAAACTTTTTACTTATTTCAATACAGTATTTGTTAACCAGAATTTATGTTGTTATTTTAATAATTTTTTTATTTTCAGAGTAATAAATGTGCGAAATTATTTACATTAATTAACTGATCTATTTTTACAGGAAGGAACCATTTTTTTAACTAATTAAATTATAATTTAATTTCTTTAATAAATTTTTAAAACGTTTACCACAGAAAATAAAAATGTGAAGGAAGAGTAAATTAAGTACACGTTAAACAGATTATATTAACTATCTACGTAAAAATATTTTTAATTTCATTTTAAAACTCGAATCGGTAAACTTGTCTTATTTAATGGATAATTTACGAACCTCTTCTCTCAAAGTCCGTTAAATAAGTTATTAAAAAAAAGTTTAATAGTACAATTATATATAAATTAATTTCGTAACCAAGTTTAAACACAAGACATAATCTAAACTGCTTTACATTAGTCGCACGAATGCGAATGAGTATCAACGAGTAAAACTTATTTATGTACTGAAAATACCTAAATTTTATTTTTAACGTCTGTAAATCTACCGTTAAAGTACACTGCCTGTCAATAAAATAAGAAAGTATATTATTTTGTATACGCATGTGGTATTATTATATGTACGCTGTTCCACAATTAAAAATTTTTTTTGGAATCCTCCGTCATCTAATGAATTTCCATCTAAATCTCACACTTTATAATTATGGACTTAACTTTTTTAAGTTAGATTTATTAATACTTATTAACTAACCTATTATTAATAATACTTATTAATATTTAATTAAGATTTATTAATACTTATTAACTCGTGATTGTAAAATAATTCTATAATAACAATAAAAAAAAATGTTACAAAAAATCAGAATTTATTAGTGAAATAAAATTTTATGGATTTTTAAAAATGTGTATATGTAATTCAATAAGCATAATTACATATGTGTATATGTAATGGATTTGGTGAAACCTCTTTTTATTTAATATTATTTGAAAATTATAATTTAGAATCGTATTATTTTTGGATTTTCGTACAACTAAGTCATGTGATGCCCACATCAGCTTTTTTGAATCTGTAACGCTTATCTAAGCATTTATTTACAGCTCTAAAACAAACAATAAAATCGGTACTGTTATATTACTCGTTATATATATATATATTTTTATCCCCTCTGATTCGGATCTCCAATTATATAAGTCACAACCCAGAGGGGAACGACTCGCTGCAATGGAAAACAGGTTCAGAAAGGTTTTATATCATTGCCGCCGATTAGTTTTACGTTTTAATAATTATGTTTGCTTCATAACATTCTACTCACCACAATTCCGTTTGGATTCTAATTAACAACAGGTCTTCATCTGGTGATCGATTTATGTAACAAGGATCCTCATGAATACTTATTACACGAATTAAGGGTTGGAGCTCCCTACCGTCGCGAATCAAGTAAGCTGCACTACATAACTGAAAATTTTCGGAATATCATTAAAAATTAACAGATATCTCTATTTTATTTAAAGGACGGTAATTTTTAGATCGTTTACGTAATATTGAAATAGCTTAACCTTGAAAACTGCGTTAATGAAAAAATATGATGTGTGTGATCTGTAGCAAGATTTTTAAAGGTTAAATAAAAACTTATTTCCATTAATTAAGATGTACTGGTAATCCCCAATTTCTCTGTTTGTATTACTACACAATCTAACCTCTTCTTACTTTTGTTGCTCACAAATCATATCTTATCGTGGTTAAATAACAACATTAAATTCTGAACAATGCATTTAATACGTAAACGTTACACACTGATACAAACACAAAATATGTTAAATACGTATATATTCGTTAACGCAACACATATATAAATATATGTAGGATTTAAGTTATCTTTTTTACTGATCTTACTATTAAAATCTGAAATACGAGCAATGATATAATTATTTATTATCAGATATAATATTTTATTGAAATCGTTTTATGTATGATATCGGATAGGCCAACCAAATATAATACTAAATAACAAAATTTCTGTGTGATATTACTCTTTAACGAATTAAAATCGGTTGATAGGAGAAGAGGGAAGTGGTATTGTTTTGGTTGTTATAGGTCGTGCAAAACAATAATTAAAATGGTTAGATTACATTTTATGTAACAAACGATTCTGTAAAATAATAATAGTATATATATATATATATATATATATATATATATATATGTACATGTATTTGTAGTTTTAGAATACATGATGTAGTTAAACGAGCGATAGTAGTATCTGTACCATTGGTTTTAGTTGGTATATGGTTACTGTATTTTATTTTGGCCGGGAGTCGGGTGGTAAGGGGGGAAAGGGAATTTTGTATTTGTATATACGTACGTATTTAAAGAGAATGCTGTTGTGACAAACCGAATGATAAGCCCATTAATAATGGGGCGGTTGGGTTGTTGTCATATATATGTATATAGTTAGTTTCAACCATTGTGGGTTACAATACATACTCACACACCCGTATGATATTATATTATATTACATATTATATATATATCTATATATATCGTAAAGTGTAACATAAACAGAGCCGATTTACGGGAATGATTCATTCTTTATTTTACGATTGTTGCTTACCCCCCCCCCCTCACAAATACCCTTCTACCTCTTTTATCCCCTTTTTATTCCTGTATATTACTATATACATACACGCATCATCGGGATATTAATGGGCGCCCTCCCGGTGTCGTTGAGTTCAGCTGAACGACTCCGTTACTACGACTGTGTTACGTTTTATATTGTTAATGTGTTTTTGGGAAATTTCATATAAAGTTATTTTTTTAATGTGTTAAATGCACATCATAAAAATGTATATGGTTTTACGTTTATTCAGATCTGTGCATATATATAAATGAATGTGTGTGTGCGCGCGCGCGTGCTCATCTGTTATTTGTATGTGTGATGTACACCCACAGTACGATTTCTCTCCCTTTTCCCTGTAACTGATTCTGTTTTTTTATTCCCCCTCCAAAACACCTCTTTGTCTATAATATCAGCTTTTGTCTCGTTTTTATCTGGTTTGATGGAGCGAGAGAATGGGACGCGGACGAATCCGCATATCTATATAAATTCACTGTCATATTGACATCTCTCTGAAAGATTTAATTACGATCTGTAATTTTGTTGTTTTTGTTTTAATGCAAATTAAGGATTCGAACATTTAGCTGTTTCCTCTTATATGTAACAAATAACAGAAATATATATGTATATTTATACGTAAATCATAATTTATACATGTAATCTCATACGATACATACGTACACAACATATCTGATTTAATCTAACTTATTATCCATCTATATTATCTATTCGGTGCCAATATTATTGCTAAATTCAGTACTAAACGTACCTTATTATTATATTTTTTATATATATTTGAAATTATATCATTTTAAAATGAATTAATGTGGATAAAATATCAAAGATATTATATGATTTTATTCATAAGTAAATTAATATTCTAACGATTATACCCTTCATAATGACGATTGATTTTTAAATGTTTGGATCTCTTCAAAATGTGGAAACCATATTTTTTTCTTTTACAAGATTTTATTTTATTATTTTTTAATGTTACATTAGATTTCGAACAAAAAAAAAAGTAATGCATACCGATATAGCAGTCGTTTAATATCTTTGCCGATTACATTTATGCTTAATGTTATGTTAATGTTTGCTTCATAATAACGTTAAATAAACAAAGGTAGGAGAAGAACAGAATTAAAGAATGCGACTGGAAATCGCAATCAGTTATCTACAAAACACGTAACATATTTTAAACAAGTGAAAAAAATAAATAAAGACAAAGATATTTTACAATATTTTATATTTCAGATAAGATTATCATCAATTGATTTGAATATTATTTTCTGCCTTTCCTAACATTGTCACTCTAACATTTGTAGTTGACGCGTACCTCCATTCTAAATACTACTTTTAACACATTCCGATTCGTGATCGTTGAATAAATACCGATGTTAAACTCCTCCCGTTTCCCATCCTTAATGTCATGGCCTCTTCCGCTTTGTCCCTAACAAAAACATTGCATTATTCAAAAAAAGGAAAAACGTTTAAATATTCTAGAAAACTTGGAAATATTGGGAAAAAAAACCAAGAGATGAAAAAAATAAACACTCGATTCAATGTAATAATATTTAAACAGTTTAAAACATTAAAACAACGAATCAGAAGAATTAGTTTCATAATATTGTACAACCGTCAGATCGAGAGGGATAAAACAGAAGAAGTCATAACGGTAGGGATGGTGAGTGGGAGGAGCTTAACATCGATATTTATTCAACGATCCCGACTCAGGAAGGCTCGATGCTAAGAGTAGTTTTGAGAATGGAGGTATTACGAACTATTATGTTACGGAAAATAAAACTCGAATCAAAAATAAAAATAAACAAAAGTCAAATTAAAAGATTTCTAAACTAATTTAAATATTTAAAAAATGATAAAAAGTCTACTGCATTTCAGAAATGCTGGTGGATTCTAAAAACGGGTGTAAAGTTTTTGTAAATTACACCAACTTACTTAAAAAAAAAAAAAAATAAAATAATTAATAGAAAATAATATAACAGTTCGCACATAAGCAAGATCTGCGATACAATATCGGGACAAAATAACTATTAGTATATGAAAATAAGATATGCATATAAACGAACTTTTAGACCGCTACACAACTTTTTTTTTCTCTTTAAGTTAGAAGAGTATGAAAAAACGAAGTTATTTTTTATTTTGAAACTTAATTCATTTTCTTTTTCCTTATCCACCATTCTTTACCCTAATCCTTATTTTCATCCGCACTATTATACACAGTTAATTATCAAAAGTTACACGAAACATTAATCAGAATAAACCCCTTCTGTACGGTCTAAATTACTTTAAACCCTAGTATTATCACTATATATTTATATAAAACACCAACAGCAAGAAAAAGTTTAATGACATTCATCAATCGGTTAAAAGAGTAACAATATAAATCTGTACAATACACGAATGTACACGCATATTACTAATCGCCCTAACAGGAAAAAGTAGAAAACAAATTTTTTAGTACTGTGATCTTTTTATATATTAAATGATTTATCTTAAATATATATATATATATATATATATAGTGCCCTATAACAGAGACTAATTCATTTACACAATTCTCTTTTATGGATCTAACATAATAATTTCGATTATTAATAGAAAAATAAACCCAAGCATTTTAACGAATTGTTATAAGATCACGAAATAAAAATTAGTTTATTTAGTACATCAATTTATCACTTAAAAATACAATACTGTACATAAAAATAAATCTAACCCCATTCATAATGCAATATAAATATTATAACTGAATGAAGTAACAAATGAAAATAATAGTACAGAATGAGATGATAATAAAGGCCCGATAAGTTTTAAATTATAAATAATAATATTAAGATACCAGAAATTGAGCGGATACCCAGTGACGAATTTATTTATTAATTCGTTAAGTCTTCACTTGAACAGGATCTTATCTTAAAAATCTAATCAAATAATAATATTCAGAATACCTTTAGAAAATAAATTATTTGCTAAATAATAACAGTTATTTAGTTACTAAAAATTAAAGAAGTTATACATAAATGCAAAAAAAAAACCGTAATCTACTTCAAAAAAAGGGAAACCTCTCAAATAAATTCCTGTGTATATTTCTTTTCTTCATAATTTTTTTTAAATGTATGTTCAGAATTTACATTTTACCAAATACGTTGATCTTTTTCCTTCTATTTTGTAAAGGAATTGCTCTGCTAAATTATTTAGCATATATGAGAATTGTTCAGTTATACTGAAAGTTATTTTAAACGAAATTATACCTCATCGGTATAGCCGATTCGACGTTTTTATTTATTTATTTTTTTATCATTTTTTTAATACTTGATTTGTACAGGTTCTTATATCATTCTGAAACTGATTCCCGCGAAAATGAGAAAATGAAGTGGTTAGGAATTTCAGGTAAAAAAAAAACCGCATTTTCCCGTTACACATTGCTCACATTCGCTGCTAAAAAAGTGTAAAAAAAAAATTACTATTCAATTCTTCTTTAAGTTTTCCTTTTTTTTGCAGCATTATGAGGATTAATAAGTAATTTATTATTATTATTATATTTTAATTTTCTAAGTTTTTAGAAGTTATTATTATACTTTTTCATTTTGCTGATTAAAGTTTTTAATACTAGCGATATTGATATATGGAAGACCGAATGTGTTACACCATATTTTGCTGCCGAACTATTTAATACTATTTCGAAGAAAAAAAAAAACAAACAAAAATAACCATTAAATGGGGTTAAAGATTATTCGTCTTGTTTCGTTTCTAATTTTACGTCAATACAAGTTTTAAAAAAAACCAAAAATGTTTCGTTTTTGACTGAATATTAAACTTTAATACAACGGATGTAAGTTTCACGTTTGTTGAGTGAATATTCTCAGTGAAGTATTCTCTAAGATGGCGGACAGAATTTTTGGGAAAATATAACTTCGGAGGTTAGGGTAATACCTAACTTTTAAGAGCACTATATCATGAAATTCAAAGTTTTCATTTCAAGTTTTTATTACATAAAATTCAAGTTTTCATTTTATATTATTTACTTTTTCATATCTGTATGATAATAAGTGTAAAGGATGAAATAAAGCTGTATGTAAAATTTAACAAATCGATTATGAATAACAATACTTCAAGATGTCAATTGTTGAATTTATAACGATTTCATTTTTTTCAGGCAAGAGAACAATAATTAAATGGTAAATTACAAGTCTAAAATAATGAATAAAATTATGAGCAATTATTATACGGTCAACAAAATCAGAAAAACATATATTAATTTTAACACCTCAAAAACAAAAAATAAATTTAATAAAGTAAAATTTTAAAATTAATTAACACTCTTCTTAAAATAATCCTATCTTACTTTAATAATAAAATAACGTATAATGTCCATAGTTACCCGACCATCATTCAATAAATACATGCACGGTTTAATTGTAGTGTTAGAAAACTTGACGAATATAGAGTTTCTTACCTGTAACAAAAAAAAAAAGAAAAACCATAAGATTAAAATAAATAGAATTAAAAAAGGAAAGGAAAACTAAAAACCTAAAAATTATTTATGTAATGTTAGTTACTTGAATTAATAATATTAGTAGCAAATTATTAGTAAATTGGTAATATTAGTACAAATCTTAAACAACAGCTGAACTACCTTGTGTTCCTTCGGGTACTAGATCGTAATAACATTCGGGAGGGAACAATAACGAAATAAAAAAAAAAAAGAAGAAAGTTACATAGGAAATTTTTAAAATTTTTTTTTAAACTCTCAGTCCTTCTAACGTTCTAAATATTTTTAAACAAAATAACCGCCGATCGTACTAGTCTAATTGTTAACCCGTCGTCGAAATTTCATCAAAAATTCGACACCCAAAAGGGGGAAAGGAAGATTTCATGTCAATTTTTATTATTTTTATCTAAAAGCTATATTTATTTTCATTTTCATAACATAAAATCCATTTTAATGTAGTAAATTTGAATTGTATAAATTAAATTACATCTAGTTAAAATAAGTTCATTCTTCAAATTTCATTAACGTATATTATGTCGTCCTTACAGTAAAAATAATGCAATACATACAAATCGAAGTAATGGGCGTAATTAAAGTATTTTGGTCTATACTGAACACAAAGAAAGAACCGAAAATGAAACGCATCTTAGTAACTTTACAGAAGTTACGTTTTTAAAGCATTGGAAATAGCTACGACAGATAGATAGATATACACAGCTACGAAAAATTATATCTATCAAAAATCTATGAAATTCGTGGTATAATAAAACTACCTACTAAATAGCCGATATTTTGAGAACAGTTCAGTTAATTTATATAATAAAATAATAAAAAAAGATTTACTATATATTATAAATTTTAGTTGCGGAAATCTTTTTATTTAACGTGATTTAGTCGATGCAAAATGTTATAAACATAAATTGTGCTGTCTGTTTATGGTTTCTGTTTCTCCTATTAATGAAGTTATGTTAATGAACTTGCAATTAAAACCATCCTTAAATAACAATAAGAACATTTATAAATAAAAATCATTCAAATCGACCCAGAGAATCATAAAAATTACATTTTCGCACATATTTTATTTATAACATTATATATATAACTAATAATAATAAATAATGCAATACAAAAAAAAATTAACACATTGCCTTATTTTTTTCCTTCCATTTTTAGTACATTTTTGCAGAAATCTCCGGTTCATCAGGACGTTTTATTTTAAAATTAAATTAAAAGCGTAATTTTAAGTAATAAAATTACATGGAAAAATAAAATACCATTTTATCTACTAAAAAAAAAAAACCCACTCTCCATTCATTATAATCTGATCATTATAATAAATATGTTATTATATAGCTAAATAATTTATAGAACATTTTTTTTTTCGGTTGCCATTCCATGTAGATTTTTTTTACTATATGCTCTCCGCATTAAGGTATACTTCATTATAAATATTACAATTGCATTTATTATTTTATTAAGTTTTTTTATGGTATTTGTTTTTTTTTTATAAAATTAATATTTTACAAGAAAATTACGGCATTTCTTTCGGTCGCGTGGTATTGGGGTGAAAATTGATTTTCTTTACGTTTTGAGGAATGAGCAGTACGAAAATATCAATCACTAAAATGGGGGTTTTCCTTTTATATATATATTTATGCTTATGTATAAATTTTGTAACTTCACAATCTCCAAAACTACAAGATCAATTTCTTTGAAATCTAAATATGCTGAAATAGAATATCTGAAGTTGTGCGTGTAAAAATTTAATGAAAATTGGTCGATTCTTTCTTTAGTTACGCTCAATTTTTAGGTCGAAGAAATTTGAGCGAGGAAAATTAAAAGCGTGGTTCCTAATAATACTGCATGTTGGAAAGATGACGTTTTTTTTTTTAACGGCGATATCTATTTTTATCAATACTGTTTGGCATATTCAGGTAGAGTTACCTATCTTGAGGGTTATGATGACTGGTTATTTGTTTGAAGGAGGCAAAAATGAATGAAAATATTGAAGAGTCTGTCTTCTTGTTCAGAATTGAACAAAAGTTTTCTTTTTTAAGTGTTAGTATTGTAAATTATTTATTGTCTTTTTTAATGCGGTCAGTATATGTGTTTAATTTTCCTTCCAGCCATTTAAAGTTTAAAAAAACCCAATACATTAAACTATGTATTTTAATAAAAAAATTTTTTTTTAAGATACACGTCTGTCGCTATAACAAAAACCAATGTGATATTAAAAAATAAAAAATAAGGCGTAATTCAAAAACCTGAAGGTAAATACATGTTTTTTAAGATCAACGTATGAGTGCTTTAACCAGATCATATAAAAATAAATAAAAAACAAGTAAAAAATTTATAAAGGGAATATTTGATAAGTCGGTTGATGTAAATTGTAAGTGATGAGATGACGGTAAAAATATTTTTGAAATATTAATGTACGAATAACAGTAATATATAGTTTAAGGGAGGCTTATATTTTACATTTAAATATAAAAGAATATAAGTTTGGGACGAAGTACGGTAGGTGTAGAGGTTATGTTAGTGGATAGATAGATGAATGATTTGGGAGTGTATAGAGGATGGGTTTTGCGGTGTTAGTGGCGGTAGATTGACTAGAATAATTGCAATGTTTATGATTGTGCATGCATCATGGAAATATTAGTAGTGGTAGCGGAGCAGAGCGGCGCGGCGCGGTGGCGGAGAGTCTCACTCTCTCCTGAGGGGGGTCGGTATACGTATTGCGTCGGTGTTATAGTGTCTGTGGATGTATAAAAAGGTAGAGGGGTGGCCGGAGGGGTAGCGGTGGTTAGAATATGGCGTGATTTATTATATCGGTCGACGGTTCGGGCAATATTTTAAATAAATACGCTCCAGTTATATAATACCTCGTCGGCAGCCGGCAGTAGGATTTGATTCCTGGCCATTATCGCTACGGAATTATAAAACGACGTAATTTGTTATGTTTCATTCGCACATGGGCTCACATAATGAGTCATTCCAACCCTCTATTCACCACCACCCCTAGAGAAAACACACCATCCCTTCTTTTTAACAGCCCTCCTCCTACTGATCTTTTCCAAGAGCCTATTTTTAATAACGAGTTATATATTTTAAAAATTAATATTACAAACAGCCCGGCTCAAAAAAGAGAAGAAAAAAAAATTATACATAACTTGATTAATGCATCACTGACTCTATCCTGTACCGAGCTGAAACTAACACCGTTTTACCACCCGAACCTCCATCGTCATCTGTTTGCTTAAGAAATAACGAACGACTCATTTTTCTTTTAGAAATTAAATTTAACGACTGAAGAAGACAAAATCAAATAAATTACTTCATAGTTTTTATTTTTTATTTTTAAATTCAAGAAACACCCAATAACCGCGCGAGATCTAAATTCAACCACGCAGTACGACGAACTGGTGGAGATAAAATCTTCAACTAGAATCTAATACTAGAAGTTATAAAATTAAACACATTTTCAATAAAGTAGAATATGGTCGGTAATATTATAAGTTATCTTTATAAACCATCATTCGATTAAATTAAATAGTCTATTAGCTACTCGAATAACATATTAATAATCTATCTTTACAATTAATTAGTCTTTCCAAATTTCAATATGTGTTTAAGCCTCAAACATCATTGTTTATCAGATAATTCAAGCGTTTTTCTTATCGGTACAATATCTTTAATGAGGAAAAAGGGGTTACCGGTAATATAATCAAACAGATCAGATGAAAGAGCTGCCCCTACTTCTACTTCAATTGTTCACATACACCAAGCGTGAACCTTTCCCAAACACAACTAAATCATATCTCAGCGCGTTCCTGTTACTTTAACTTTTGTCTAGTGTTAGGTCCTGAAAACTTAATATTAGCCGGATTAACCGTTCGTGATTTCTATTTCCTTTAATTGAACGATTAAAGAAAAATCTAAATAATTTTAATTTAGTTCTAAATCTAAAAAAAAATTCACTAAAAATCTAAACCTACTTTTGTTTAGAAAGTAAAGTTTATATAATAAACTGATTTCTTTTTTCAGCGTAATTTTGATCCTTAATTTATTTTAATTAACATTCCGCAAGGCACATTATTTTTATTAATCTCGTATAAAATGTTACTTTAATTAAGAAATTATACCGCATCAATATTCAATTTAAACTAAATTAGCTGACGATAAATGTTAGTATGGATATTTAAAATTCTTTAATATCTGTGAATTTTCTTTATAAAAGAGAATGAACCAAATAGATATTTATAATCTACATAAATAAATAAAACAAATAGATTATATGCAAATAGTACTTGCTACACAAATAAGCACAAGAGAAGTATATTAAAAAAAAAACCCAATCAATTTTCAATTACAAACGACAAATCTCCCTACTAATATTAATTTACTCAATACCAATGCTATTTTTACAACTTTA
This sequence comes from Zanna intricata, assembly GCA_010016005.3. NCBI lineage: Eukaryota > Metazoa > Arthropoda > Insecta > Hemiptera > Fulgoridae > Zanna > Zanna intricata. Next base: position 12,240 of record JAAAKQ030112032.1, read on the forward strand.
AAAATTGTAAATGTAATTATACAACGTTGTAAAAAAATACTATAAAAATGAATTTTTAATTTAATTTTATTATTATTATTTACTTTTAAAAAATTCCTAATTTTCTTCTCTCTTTTTTTTTAATCTTCAAACAGTAAAAAGTAATTAAAATTTTAATTCTAAGTAAATAAAATTTAATGAAAAAATCTAATCTATATTTTGAAAACTGAAATGTATTTATTTTAAATTCATACAGAGTACGGTTGATTTTTTATATAAAAAAACACACATACATAAAAAATAAATAAATTTACCTCTTCATATCTTTACCACATGTTCAGTTATTCTAAACTTAAAGAAGTGTTTGTTTTTGTTTTATTTCAATTAATTTAAGCCAAGACAGACCCAGCAATTATATTGGTGAATGTTTTAATAGGAAATATACCAATGGATGGTATCCAGTGGGAAATAGGATGTCCTTAAAACGGTGAAGCCAAACTCTAAGAAGTGATTCAACTTAACATACTGAAGAAAAAAATGTTTAGTAAACATAGGTCCGATAACCAGGAGATTCCGGGTTCGAATCCCGGTCAGGCACGCTACAATTCATTCATGAGATCCGGAGGTTAAACAAATAAAAAAAAAAATTTAAAAAAAAAAAGGTCCGAAAACGCATATTTTTGTCTGCCATTTTCTGTTTTTAAGAAAAAAAATTATTTTTCAAGAACGGCTGGAGAAAACACAATAATAATTTTTACTTTATTTTAAACTAACATTTTTTAATAGGAAAAAAAACAATACGCTTGTTGACAAATTTCAAAACTGCGTTCGTTACAATTTTTCAATTTTATCTACCTTCAGAATTATCAAATGATAAGTGATTTATCAAATGGTGTTATGATAAAAATTATGAAGAATTTTTTTGTGAACAAACCGACAACTTAGTCGTAACATCCGACGACAAACAACGTAGTTATTGCAATAAATACTCCAAAACCTAAGTGGAGATTAAACAGTTATTGAAACTACAATAGCAAGAAAAACATACATATACCTTAAAAAAAATAATAAATTTTGTTTTATTCTTTCAGATATTTAGTAAGACACGATTGATTGCTGTTTTAGTGAACACTTTCTTTTAATTGAACTTAGAAGTTTGCTTAGCGAAATCTTTTGTAGTTTGCACAATGAACTATCGTCCCATTATATCGTAACAAGACCGGCATAGCGGACCTGAGTAAGGGATTCCTACCAATTAAGAAGTAGTAGAAAATATAATAATGGAAGGAATCCGGAAGGAGCTAAAAGAAACCCTTTTAGTAAAGGTAACAGATCCGTTTAACAATCATCCGTAACACTGCCCACTGACACACCTAAACAGATATTGTTCCGTGAGTATAATCATTAGGATTGCATGGAAATGAAAGGGCTCGGTCGATCATTATCACGCTTAACTGGGGTCTGATTCTGCAGGTAAAGAGAATAGATACCCCGTAGAAGACCAGTTGAAATCAGTCTAAGCGAGACTTGATGCTGTAAGTCTGCGAGAGGTGCTACGATAAAGTTCTAAGCGAAGAGTTATTATGGGATTTTGAAGTGATAGTATTCTGCAAGGTCAGTGAAGGAGCGAATTTCTAGCGTAGGTTCGACGCAATTAAGATGACATTAGGAGTAATTCCAGTACCTTAACGGTGATTCCGGAGGTAAAAAAAAAAAAAAAAAAAAAAAAAAAAAAAAGGGTTCGGGGAGTTACTGTTAAACTATAAGTGAATGGGGAAAATTAAAAAATTTAATTTATAAAAGGTTAGGGT
>JAAAKQ030112054.1:0-14028 GCA_010016005.3 Zanna intricata
GCTTGCTAAAACAATTGAAAAGAAGAAGAGTGCAACTAATAAGACATATTCTTAGACACCAAGGCCTAGTTAAAAGGGTGATAGAAAGAGTAGTGGAAGGGAAAAATTGTAGGGGAAGACCACGTTTAGAGTTCATAAAACAGATAATGGATGATATGAATTTTTATACGGATTTGAATACTAGATCGTCGATACTGGTGTTCTTTGGTGGTTAGGTTTCAATTAACCACACTTCTTAGGTGTGGTCGACCTGAGATTGTACAAGACTACACTTCATTCATTCACAGTCATACATATCATTCTTATTCATCCTCTGAAGTAATACCTTATGGTAGTTCCAGAGGCTAAACAAATAAAGAAAGGATGATATGAATTGTAATTCATACTGGGAACTAAAGAGAAAAGTTGATAAGAGAGCAGAGTGGAGATCTACTGCCAACCAGCTGCTGTAAACCGGAAGAAGATGATTAACAGAAAAAATAGAAAAAAAAAATAAACTACAATGCAACTGAGTTAACATTACATATGTAAAAAATGAGAGTTAAAGATTTCTAAACTGCCAGTTAACTTAATAGATGTATGCGTATAAATAAAGATTGTTTGTAATTATCTATTTATAACTGTTTATGTATTGCATTGTTATTTTTTCTTATTATTACTTATAAATATAACAAATTGTTATAATTAGATAGATTTCATACTAATCTAGTGCCTTAACGTGACATCTCAAATCAGCTGATTTTAAAGTCGACAGTTCTAAGGTTCAAATCCTAATAAAGGTAGTTAGTTCTTTTATACAGATTTGAATACTAGATTCGTGGATACTGGTGTTTTTTGGTGATTGGGTTTCACTTATTACACTTCTCAGGAGTGGTTGACCTGAGTTTGTACAAGATTACACATCATTTGCATTCATACATATCATCCTCATTCATCCGCTGAAGTAATACTTTTCGGTAGTTCCAGAGACTAAACAGAAAAAAAGAGAGTATAATATATGTATACAAATAGAGAGTACATATGTAAAATACTAGTATATCACACTAGTACGTCTAATCAGTTTCTAATATTTTATCTTGAATCATTTTGATGTTTTACCTTGAAGATTACACATCTTGCAATAAATATTATGCTGATATTTTCTCTATAAAAAAAAAGTTAGTAGATGTGACAGAAATTTAATGCATTCAATAGCAAATTTGTGACATTTACCATGAGTAGGCTGCTTTTCTGATAAGTGAAATTTTATTTCCTCAGTCCTGTTGCTCATAATTTATTGTAAAAAGTTTAACCAGCAATTTCCTAGTTTAAAGTTTAGCTAGTTACTACTATTAGAATTGTAAAGACATTGTTTCTTTGGGACAGTGAATGTCACTGACTGATGACTGTTAAAAGAGATGTAATTTTGTATAAATGATATATTCCCACTTACCAATAATTGTTTATGATGTATTATCAAAGTGCTTTCAGAGCAATTACTCCATCTTCAGGGATTATTTAAACCTATGAAATGTACCTGGGCATATAGTATTGTATGTATGTATGTATCTCTCTCTCTGTTTATTATTGAAATTGCTATTATCACATAACAGTCAATTGTAATTAATTAAAATAAGTTTTACACGTTAATTAAAATGAAATGTCATGTCAATAGGATGTTTACGACTGCAATAAGATGTGAAATTGAGTATTAACAACTTATGAATTATTAATTATTGCATAATTTGTTTTAATAATATATAATTATCAAATAATCTGTTTGTTCATTAATTTACCATTATTCAAGTATATATATATATATATATATATATATATATAAAACTTCTCCAATATGCTAGTTTTATGATAATTGTTAGTGTGTTCTAATATTTAAAAAAATTTGGTTGGGCTATAATTATGTCCATTTTCTAGAACGTGTTTAGTGAAATTAGATAGTTCTTTATTATTTTCAGTTATGCATATAATATCCTTTTTAATTCTCTTGAAAATGAGGGATTTGTCATTCCAATATATTTCACAAGTAATATTGTACACTGCTTGTTTTTCTAAATTGTGTTTTCTTATATTTTCCTCATTATTTATCTTGGTACCAACTTTTTTCATGTTGAGAATCTCATGCAAAATTTCCTGTGTAATGTCATTCTCAAAATTCACGGCTTCAGCTATCTCATTCAGATACTTGTTGTGGTCTTTTCAACAACAAACTAAATAAATTTTCAATATTTTCTTAATTCTAGAAATGGAATTTCATCTAAGATATATCATTTTGTGTTCCGTTCTTTATAGAATATTTAGTGATATCCAAAGACACATACAAAAAGAGACATTTAGTCATAGTCGGCAAGTTCAAAACATTTTATTGGTATTTTGTTCAATTTTAATAAACTTTTCAAATTGACATACATTGCTAAACTTTTATACATAGCAGATTATCTATCATGCAACAGAAAATAGAACTTTTCTCTATGATTCTCAAAATAAACTGTATGATTATCAGTCATGCAGGTTCAAACACAACCAGGATCTCTGCCGAAGAGCTTTCTCTTTTTCTGTTTATCCTCCGGAACTCCTGTAAGGTATTACTTCAGAGGATGATATGTATGAATATGAATGAAGTGTAGTCTTGTACAATCTCAGGTTGACCACTCTTGAGAAGTGTTGTTAATTGAAACCTAACCACCAAAGAACACCTGTATCCATGAATCCAATCATGTATCCCAATCCATGAACAACTTATCCAACTATTTTTACTAGGGTTTTTACCTTCAAAATCAGCTGATTTGCAATTTTGCATTAATCACTAGACCAACTTGGTGGGCTAACCTAATGTAACCTCTCTTTTTATGTTTAGCCTCTGAACCTGCCATAAGGTATTACTTCAGAAGATGATATGTATGAATGTGAATGAAAAATAATCTTGTACAATCTCAGGTTGACCACTTCTGAGAAGTGTGGATAATTGAAACCCAACCACCAAAGAACACTGGTATCCACTAGTATTCAAATCCATATAAAAGTAACTACCTCTACTAGGATTTGAAGTTAAGATTTCTTGACTTTGAAATTAGCTGATGTGTAATGTCTCGTTAACCACTAGACTAGCTCAGTGGGCGTGCCAAAGAGCTCACAATCAGTTCTCACTGCTTTCTCTTAGTTGTTAGCTGGAATAATGACTTACTTTTTTTACAGTCCATTGTGATTAATTCATAAAGAATTTCTCTGTGTATTTAGTTTAATAATTTTTTTTCTTTTACAGGAAAAAACAAATGCAGTTCGTGCATTAGCGAAACAACAACGTTTGCAGTTGCAACAAAGTAATCATAGTATGCACAGTGTTGTTACAATACCATCGCCACATTCTGAACATCTATCCATGACAAAATCGCATCATCATCACCACCATAATCATTCTATAACACGTGAGGCCAGCGGTAGTATAAGTCCTGGAGCTGTGCCGCACGCTACGGTTGATCTAAGCAGTGTTGCCACTACACCGCATGAACTATCAACACTTGTCTAGTTGAAAAAATTTATTAATATATAATTTTCTGCTTTGTTATTGTTTAATTGTAAATAGGCATAGAATCAGAGAGAAGGACATTGCGAGTGATTCATTGAACTGTTGTTGTTTTATTATCGCAAGCATTTTTCTTGCCAAGAAATAGTCAGCGTAAATAATTAAACCTATATATATATAAATATTTTATTGTAATATATATTACTGTAAGAAAAAAATTTTATATAATTTATATTTTATAAGAAAAAAAATACTAATTTTGGTAAGGTGTAATAATATATTTTGATAATTATATGAAATTCATATTACATTTTATTAAAATGTACTGAAATTTGAGTAATTCAAACGCAGATGATTTGAAATTTCAGTTAATTTAAAAAGAAATATATTTATTTCCCTTATCAAATTGTATTAAATTGAATTTAATAATAAAAAATTGATAAATAAAATTATTTTTGCTTTGAATTTTAATGTTATTTAGATAATAATCCTTTGCTATTTGCAGATATATTTTCAAAAAAATACTTAATATGTAATTGGGATTTTAAAAAAATGCCTTTATTTGTGTTTAAACCTTAAAACTCTTGACTTCAAGATCACCTGATTAGCATTTTGTGTTAATCACTAGACCAACTCGGTAGGCTAACCTAATCACTGTCCAATAGATGATTTCACCTAACAGCCACAACTTTTAAAAACATTCCCTATTTGTTTACAGATTAGTAATAGTAGAAGTCTAGAAAAGGTTGGTAGGTTAGAAAATTTAAAGTGGGAAATGGACAGGCTAAATGTAGATGAAATAGGAATTAGCAAGGTTTGATGGGAAGAGGAGAACAACTTTTGGTCAGGTGATTTTAAAATAATTAACTCAGCAGCAAATAAAGGGCAGGCAGGGAGGATTAGGTTTCATAATGAACAAGAAGATAGGGATGAGAGTAAAGTATTTCAAACAGCTTAGCGATAGAGTCATTGTAATAAGGATAAAATCAAAGCCTAAGTCGACAACGATTGTTAATGTCTATACACCTACAAGTGCCCATGATGATAATGACAATGAGGTGGACTAAGTATATGAAGAAATTGACGAAACATTTAAACACGTAAAAGGGAATGAAAATTTAATAATAGTTGGAGATTGGAATGCAAGCATCGGAAAAGGTAGGGAAGGAAATATTGTGGGTGAATATGGGCTGGGCATAAGGAATGAAAGAGGTAACCGACTTATTGAGTTTTTCACAAAGTATAATTTAGTAATTGCCAACACCCATTTTAAAAATCATAATAGAATAATATATATACATGGAAAAAACTTGGTGATACTGAAAGGTATCAGATAGATTACATCATTGTTAAACAAAGATTTAGAAATCAACTCCTTGATTGCAAAGCCATATCCTGGAGCAGAAATTGATAGCGATCATAATTTAGTTATAATGAGATTTAGAATGGGGTTTAAAAACCTTAAGGAAAGGTATCAGATGTATCGTTGATATTTAGAGAAGCTTGAGAAAGATGAGGTAAAAAACAATTTTGAGGAAAACATCACAAGAGGTCTGAGCAAAAATGATAAAGTAGGAAATATAGAAGAAGAATAGGAGAATGTTAAAAAGGAAATTCTTAAATCAGCAGAAGCTAACTTAGCTGGAAGAAAGAGAACTGGTAGAAAACCTTGGATATCAGAGGCTATGTTTCAGCTGATGGATGAACGTAGAAAGTATAAGAATGCTAATGATGAAGGTAAATGGACCTATCAACAGTAAAGAAATACCATAAACAGGAAGTGCAAATTAGCAAAAGAAGAGTGGATTAAAGAAAAGTGCTCAGAAGTAGAAAGAGAAATGATCATTGGTAAAATAAACTGAGCATACAGAAAAGTAAAAGAGAATTTTGTACATGCATTAACATACATATTGTACATAAATTAAAATCCAATAATGTGTTAAATAAAGATGGTATACTAATTTATAATACGAAAGAAAAGTTTGATAGATGGGTACAATATATTGTAGAGTTATATGGAAGAAATGAATTAAAAACTGGTGTTATCAAGGAAGAACAGGAAGTCGAAGAGGATGAAAAGGCAGATGCAATACTAAGATCTGAATTTAATAGAGTGTTAAAAGATCTAAATGGCAGAATAGCGCCTGGGATAGATGGGATACCAGCAGAATTAATGCACAGTGCAGGCGAAGAAGCAACAGATAGATATACAAACAAGTGTGTAATATTTATGAAAAAATATAATATTTAAAATGTAATATTTATGAAAAAGATAGAAGTTCCATCAGACTTAAAAAAGAGTGTTATTGTCATGATTGCAAAGAACTTAGGGGCAGATAAATGTGAAGATAAAAGTTCATCATTTTTAAAAATGTTGGGTTCAAGTATAGAGATAGAAGAATAATTGCTAATATTTACAGGAACCAAACTGCAACGTAATAATGGAAAACATACAAAAGAAGCTGTAATAAAAAAGGGAGTCTGACAAGGATGTTCCCTATCCCTGTTACTTTTTAATCTTTACCTAGAACTGGCAGTTAATGAAGTTAAAGAACAATTTAGCACTGGAGTAACAGTGCAAGGTGAAAAGATAAAGATACTACATTTTGCTGACGATATAGTAATTCTAGCAGAGTAAAAAAGATTTAGGAGAAACTTTGAATGGTATGGATGAAATCTTATGCAACAACTACTGCATGAAAATAAACAAGAACAAAACAAAAGTAATGAAATGTAGTGGAAATCATGTAGATGGACCACTGAATATAAAAATAAGAAGAGAAAAGATTACTGAGGTAGAAGAATTTTGTTACTTGGGAAGTAGAATTACTAAAGATGGACAATGCAGAAGTGATATAAATTGGTGAATAGCACAGGCAAAACGAGCTTTCAATCAGAAATATACTTTGCTTACATCAATAATTAAAAATGTCAGGAAAACATTTCTGAAAGTATATGATTGGAGCGTAGCTTTATACAGAAGTGAAACTTGGACATCGGAGTACCTGAGAAAAAATGATAGAAGCTTTTGAAATGTGGTGTTACAGGAGAATGTTAAAAATTAGATGGGTGGATAATGTGACAAATGAAGAGGTGTTGCGGCAAATCTATGAAAATAGAAGTATTTGGAATAATATAGTTAAAAGAAGAAACAGATTTATAGGCCTCATATTAAGGCATCCTGGAATAGTAGCTTTGATAATAGAGGGACAGGTAGAAAACAGGTTTTACAGGTGGAAAAAATTGTGCACGCAAGCAATGTTTGGAATATATAAAACAAATTATTAGGGATATAGGATGTAGGAGATATACCGAAATGAGACGACTGGCACTAGAAAGGGAATCTTGCATCAAACCAATCAAATGACTTAAGAGAAAAAAAATAATATATATATATTAATTTTCATAAACAATAATTCATATCTTATAACACTAATACTTTGACTACCCTTAGCCTTCAACTCTGTCTATCGTACTGTTAACAGTATTCCTTGGTAAAGGACTACCAGATCTCTTGGAGCTTCAATCGAAGTATTTCCTTGTTGTGTGATCTGCAAATGGATATTTTGCTGCCATTTGTTCCTGGAGTTTCTTGATCAGGTTTAAATCTGGAGAACTGCCACTGTAGAATTTCTACATGACAGTCGGTTGGTTATTTGTTTCATTGTCGCTCCTACTTAGAAGCACGGTGCGTGGTCTTGTAGGAACAAAACTTTTCTCCAAGCAGGTTATTTACTGATGGAGCATCACGTTCTCTAGCATATTAGTGTATTTTATTGAGATCATGTAGCTGTCTACAAAGTGCAGCTCTCTTGGACCTTCAACAGTAATACAACCCCAAACCAAAAGGGCATCACCTCCATGTCAAACAGCCAGGATGATACAAGCAGGCAAGAACTTTTCAGTTCTTTTGTGGTGGACTCTGATCTTCCATTTTGGGAGTAGTTCAAACCTATTCTCATCAGAAAACACAATGATGCCAAATTTCTGTCATCCATTCACAGCGTTCACTGCACCATTCCTGGCGCTTCTTTTGATTTACACCAGTAAGCAGAGGTTTTTGTAATGTTAGCAAGATTCTAGACTGGCCTCAAGAAGTTTCTTCAAACAGTACAGATACTTACAGAAACACCGATTTCATGACTCATTTCGCTGCCGAGTTTGCTAAGTCCTGCCCTTTGATCAGCTTTACAGTTTTGGATAATCATCCTGTCATTATGTGGGCCAGTTTTTCTAGGCGTACTGGACTTTGGCCTATTGGCAACAGAACCAGTTTCTTTAAATTTTTTTTAAAGTTTGTTCGACACATGTTTTATTAATGTTTAAAATGTTAGCATCTCTAAAAGTTTTACCCACCTTGGACAATCCACAGTCTGCCATTTACTTTCATTAATGCTCTGACTAGGTTTGTCACAAATGAAGAAAGATCACTGTTCAACAATTAAACTGAACTTTTCAAATTCCCAAATAAAATTAACACGCATAACCTACAAGACACAGACAGGTGGATCAACAAATTTTTATATGATTTCTTTCTGAATTGATGCCACTTAATATTGGTTACTGTTGGTCAAGGAAGTGGGGAAATATGGTGACGCTCTTGGTAGCCACATTTGCATAACTTCTTTAACAAAGCCATGAAAATGATCAAACTATGAGTTGGTTTTTTTTATTTCCATAAAAATATCTATTATTACCCATATCTTCTGAAATAGATTTAGTTAATTGTTGTTAAATTTATAAAACTCATAGCTCTTCACATTCATCTCAACCATTTAATTTTGTTGTGGTGTAGTATTATAGAAAAATTCAACTCCTTCTACAGGGAAAAGTTGCTTCTTTTTTAAATGTATTGCATTTAGTACACTTTTGACTTTTTTTTTGTACATCTTCAGAATCAAATTATATAGTATTTGGCACTAAATAATTTTTTGGTTTGATGCAGCTCTCCAAGATTTCCTATCTATTGCCTGCCAGTCATTTTATTTCATATACTTCCTACATCCCTAACAATTATATTCTAAATGTTGCCTGGCTGCAGAACTTTTCCCATTTACCTGTTCCTCCAATATCAAAGCGACTATTCCAGGATGCCTTAATATGTGGCCTATAAGCATGTCTTTTCATTTAATTATATTTTTCCAAATGCTTCTTTTTTTTTCATTGATTTGCTGCAAACCTAATCATTTGTCACTTTATCCACCCATCTGATTTTTAACATTCTTCTGTAGGACCGCATTTCAAAAACTTCTAATTTTTTTCTCTTTGGTACTCCGATTGTCTCTTTTTGAAGTCTGATGGAATTTCCCCTTTTTTGTAAATATTACACACCAGTTTGTATAGTTTATCTATCACTTCCTCACCTACACTGCGCAGTAATTCTGCAGGTATCCTGTCTATCACAGGAGCTTTTCTGTTATTCAAATCTTTTAATGCTCTATTAAATTCAGATTTGTTTTGTGTCTTCCTTTTCAATCTCTGCGACTTCCTCTTGTTCTATAATACCAGGTTCTAATTTATTACCTCTTTATATCTGTTCAATATATACCACCCACTGATCAAACTTTTCTTTCATATTGTAAATCGGTGTTAAAAGAGGTTATAATAATAAAAATAATTTTAAAATTAAGTTTTTTTTATGTCAGAGGTACCAACTAAAATGTTTGTCCCTAATTATTGAAGAATTCTCAGTTATTCTATGTTTTGTTTCCCTTGTAGTTTTTACCTTCTATATGTCATTCTAACTATATACAATTAATTCTGGATACCTTAACATATAACCTACTTCCTTCCTAGATAGAGATTTTAAACTCTATATGTGATAGATTTTTAAACTTTTTTATAATAAAATATTTCAAAAGCCTCTATTCTTTGACTTTTTATTCTTAATATCCATTATTTTCCTATAATAAAGCATTGTACACCGTTACATTTGATAAAGATAAAGAAGCACTAAAAAAACTATTGATTTAAAATTACATGAGCATGTCAATTATTAAAAAATAAATTGGTACACATTGAGGTATAAAAAAATCCCTTTTGGCATGCCAGAAAGAGTAGGTAGATATCTCAGTGCTAAGTAGTGGATAAAGAATAGTGGAGGTCCCAGGTTTGAATGTCCCAGGTGAATTTTACACATCTTACACATCATTCATCTTCATCCTCTGATGTAATACTTAATGGTGGTTCCAGAGGTAAAAAAGATTTCTAACTTAAAATTAAGAAAAATTTCTTAGGCGAGTCAATGTGTCAAGCACCACATTGTCAAACCGTGTGGGAGTTCCTTGTTGCAGTTGCATTATACCTGTCCTTGACGGTATAAATTTTATATTTATTGACAAGTCATATATTTTAGTGCAGATGGGGTGCGCCTACCCATTTTAGTTAATATATGACAAGTGAACGGTGGGACACAAAAGCAAATCCTGTATTGCATCACACTTATTCCGTTGACGCTATTAAGGTAGCTCTAGGAGCTAGTTACGAAACTGGTTGCTTAACTGTTCGAAGCTCAGTAGCCCCTTGTGGCACAGACATTCAGTCTTATGCTTTAGGGCGACCGAATGAGGTGATAGCAGGAGTAATGCCAGTAAACCAACCCTGTCTGATATTTGATGTATTAGAAGTCATGAGAAGGAAAATCATTTGTCAAAAAAAAAATTATATGAAGGTTGTCTGAAAGTTCTCTGCCTGACAAAGAAAATATAGAATTTTTCAGATTTTTATTTTTCAATACTGAGGAATCTTGCAATATGATACATTTAGACTAACTACTTTCCAGGTTTTTGAATACCTTCAGTATATTGAGACTTATCTAACTCATCCAAATAAGTGATTATCAGTTTTGACTTTATCAATTGAAATTACAACTCATCCAGTGAATTACTTTTTCACTTGTAGGAATAAGAAGTATTTGCTGGGGACCAAATCCAGCAGATGAATGCAGAAGCATTCTGAAGTGTAAGTCAAGGAATTTTGCCACAATAATCTGAGACATATGTGCACAGATGCATTATCAAGTTGGAAAAACCACTTTCTTTTTGGCCAGATTTTGATGTTCAGCTTCATAACACCATTCAGTTGGTCCGGTAATAAAGCATAATACTTCCTGGTGCTGGTTCTGCTTTTTTCTAGGTAGTCTACAAGCACCAGTCCACTGACTAGTGTAGTGGTTAATGCAATATTGCATATCAGCTGATTTTGAAATTGAGAGTTCTAAGATTCAAATCCTAGTAAAGGCAGTTACTTTTATACGGATTTGAATGCCAAATTGTGAATACTGGTGTTCTTTGGTGGTTGGATTTCAATTAACCACACTTCTCAGCAGTAGTCAACATGAGACTGTACAAGACTACACTTCATTTACATTCATATATATCATCTTCTGAAGTAACACCTTATGGTAATTCTGGAGGCTAAACAGGAAAAGAGAGAGATCCCCGAATGCAGCTTGACGAAACAGCCGAGCGGGGCGCAGGGTTCGCAGCGGAATGAGAAGTTACAGAGCAGGCAGCCTGCTCTGTAACTGTGCCCTGTGAAAGGGCATGGAGCTAATGGTCAAGTGAGCAGCACCAGCTGGCATAGACAATCTGACCTAGCGTACAGTTTGTAATTAGCCCATTTAAAATAACACTGAACATTTTCAAATTCATGATTTTATATGATACAATTTGCTCCATAAACCTGTAAATAACCGCAACCTTAAACTGCAGTTAACCGTAACTATAGACTGAGCGAGCGGCCAACATTGAGGAGAGCTGCAGAGCTCTCCTCAACAGGATCCTCCTCTGTTGAGGAGAGCTCTGCAGCTCTCCTCAACAGTTATAATAATTTTTGGGTACAATTGATTGTTTGTATTATTTTGAATGGGTGTACAACCTTGTTTAAATTCAACAGTCCACTTTCCTACCAATAAAAATGAAGGTAAAGAATCTTTTTTTGTCCGCAAAGAGCTGTTAATGATCTGACCACCACCAGCAGACTTTCAACTAAAACCACCTCCGTAAGGAGTACTCCTACGCACCATGGAACCACCATTATGCATAACAACAAGTTGTGCAGGCTCCAAAAGTAGTTCCCTCTAACTTTAACAAAAAATCAAATCACGTAAAACAGGAACACAAAGAAATATGACACAACGTGACTCTAGGACATAACACCAAATTTTTTTTTTTTCTAAATTACTGGTACAACAGAACTTTACATAACAACGCATCCCTGTTGACTAGTCTTTCTATGACGTAAATCCCCACACACCAGGCGTTTACTTGCACTTTGACAGTCCTTAGACTGGTGTACTTCTTCATCGCAGTTGAAACAAAGGCTTTCCTGTTGAGGCCATTGCATCCTGCAGCCATGTGACTGCTGTCCCAACACTTGAAGCACCTGGCTTCCTCCGCCCTAAAATGGACCCAACTGACCATTTATGAATGCATGGTTTTTTCGCAAAACCACGTTCCAGGTCTGCCCAAAAGCAGCCGTCAAACACAATTAAAGGCTCTAATACAGTCAATAATTTACTTTTCTTCCGTTTCCTGACAGACATCCCTCTAATACTAATGGCAGACAGCTTAGAAGGCTTCACCTTATTACAAGTCACCTTCTCTTTGCTTAACATCTCCTGCATCATCTTTCTGACGGTTGCAGAAGTCTCCGCTTTCTCTCTTACACTTTCTGTTCCAACTCTTCTCTGGGACCTTTCCTTACTGAGAGTACCTTCCACACTCTAAGAGCCAAGATCTACTAGCTCATTAAATATCATCATATTGTAGTTTTAAATTATGCTCACATTTTCATTTTGGGACTAGCTGGTGAGTGAGATATGGCACAAGGCACGTGGGTGGACTAGTGATTCAACCTGAAATTGTACAAGAACTACACTTCATTCACACTCATACATATCATTCTCATTCAGCCTCTGAAGTTAACATCTTATGGTAGTTCCGGAGGCTAAAACAGAAAAAGAGAGGGCACGGGGGTGGACATTGCTCCGTCTGCAATTTTGGTTGGTACTTATGGGCCATTGTCAAGGACATTTCATTGTGATGCATGCTGTGCATTACTTATTATTGTGGTTCTTAATTGGTCATTGATCTGATTCATTATTTTATATGATTTATTTACATTGTAAATTTTATAATATAATCAAAAGAAACTATGGCAGGTTGGATTCAGAGCATATATATCCGTGGGCCATATTGGTGGTACTGGTGTTGGCTGAAGGACCATAGTCTGGAGATTCCCCTCCTCTCTTTTTATCTGTTTAGCCTCCAGAACTACTGTAATGTATTACTTCAGAGGATGATATGTATGAATGTAAATGAATTGTTTGGTACAATCTCGGGTAGACCACTCCTGAAAAGTATGGTTGATTGAAAGCCCAACCAGCAAAGATCACTGGTATCCACGATCTAGTAGTACTCAAATCCATATAAAAGTACTATCTTTACTAGGATTTGAATCTTAGAATTGTGTCAACTTCGAAATCAGCTGATTTACAATGTCGCATTAACCTCTAGACCAGCCTGGTGGGCAGTTTGTAGAGACCCTGCTTTAGACAGTCAATACAAATTAAATACACATATTGAAATTTCACCGTAAGCAAATCTATAAAGGATAATACTTGATAATTATTATAGTCATTTAGTCATACTTATGCTGGCATCTCTACCTCAATTTGAGAACTTTCTGAATGAACCTGTTATAAAAAATAAACAATAATTAAAGGGTATTTATCTAATGTGAGGTGACATTGCAAAAAGGTTTTATTTATGAGTACATATTTCTTAAATTAGACATTTAATGTTTGTTATTTATCAAAAATTAATTATTACCTTAATGAATTAATTAATAAGGTGAATATTATTTTTTTAATTACATCTATTTAAATCTAGGATGTACCTATTTAATACTAGCACTAACTCATGTTTAAAGTGATTCTACTACATGCTATATTACTGATAATCATTATTTTTTATTTCTAAGCAGATCCAAACTCATCCTGCCACTTCTTCAATTTTGGTAACAAATGTGACGCTGATGGTCTTGTCCGTTCAATTGCCTCTTCCACATCTTCAGTTGTAATTATCTTTAATTCCAATGATTTGAGTTCAGATGCTTCTGTCAATAAATTTAAAACAAACTCAATTTTAAAAATATTAATAATACAACATAATATTTATAATTTGAATAAAGTATTGAAATCCTTAAAAATCTTTTCAATAGTTAAAAAAAAAAATGTTGCAAATTCCTAGGAATGAGTTATTTTTTTCATATAAAATTATCTTAAATCTAAAGACGCTTCCCACAGGAGACTCTCTCTCTTTTTTTAGTTTAGCCGCCCGAACTATCATAAGGTTTACCGTATGATAGTACTATAGTATAGTATACTATACTGTACTTAGTATAGGTAGTATAACCCACCGGGTTAGTCTTGTGGTTAACGCAACATCGCAAATCAGCTGATTTCGAAGTCGAGAGTTCTAAGGTTCAAGTCCTAGTAAAGATAAAAA
>JAAAKQ030112076.1:0-55778 GCA_010016005.3 Zanna intricata
ATTCACATTCATACACATCATCCTCTGAAGTAATACCTTACGGTAGTTCCGGAGGCTAAACAGACAAAGAAAGAAGAAAGAAGATACATACATATGTACGTATGCAAGTGCATATAGAAGTCACGCCAAACTAGTCAAAATAGATTCAGGGATGGTCAAAATGGATATTTCCTTTGAAATCTCTAAACTGAATTTTTTCATGATTACAGTACTTCCTTTACTTCTTACAAGGAAGTAAAAAGCAAAAAGTTAACTAAAAATAATAATACATTGTTTATTAATACATTAGTAATTATAAGATAAAGATATGAAAAGAAAATGACTTCATAATTGATAATAAAACATGCAACCAGATGATTTAAGTATTGGAAGCAATTCTTAATAAAATTTATTAAAATATTTTGAAGATGAAATATTAGTAATTAATATCTTTAACTTTCATTTGTGTGTAGATGTCATAGTTTGTGCACTATTAATGAGACATAAAATTATTGTTTAAAGCAATTAAAATTCTTTAATAAATAATTAAAATTTATGTTAGAAATCGAAAAAAAAATAATTCTATTAATTTTTTTAGATGTATATATAAGGAAAATTTAATTAAAACAGGTGTCTTCAGAAAATAAATATTATTGTGTGTAAAAATTCAAATCAACAATGCCATCATAAGATAAATATTTTTAATATAATAAATGGTGTATGGATATACCATAAAGTTTATAAATTTTCAATTGAGCATCATTGCAGTATAATAATAAGTTATTATGAATAATAAAAATTGTAACTTACTGCTTTTAATACTTTTTGTATTTTATAGGAGTGCTTTCATAGTGATCACTACTTCATTAGATATTTCAAATAAAAAATTTTTTATATTAAAAATTAAAATAAAAAAGAAATGTTTCATCTATGTCAGTAAATAAATTTTTTATTTTTCAACAGTTAAAATTACCCTTTGTTTACTGACCTAAAATATGAAACATGCTTCTTTTCTCTATTTAATTTTTAACATAAAAAGGTTTTATTTGAAATGACAATGAAGTAGTGATCACTATGAAAGTACTCATATAAAAGAACAAAAAATATTAATACCAATAAATGTTATAAATTTTATTATCGATAATAGTATAACATTAACAATAAAAAATTATTAAATATAGGTAAAAAATACTTCAATATTGGTTATGATTACAATTCAACCACATTAAAAAAATATATTTGCTATTAAAAAATACTTAACTGTTAAGATTAATAGAATGCTATCGATAATGTTGGTACTTATTCTCTGGTGTTTATTTCCCATAATGATCGTATATTGAAAGATCACAAAATATAATTATACTTAAAAAAAAAAAAAAAAATTAACAATTTATAAAATATATTTGATATTAAAAAAAAAATGTAAACTAGCATATATGTCAGGTAATAAAAATAAGTTAGATTTAGGTAGAATGTATTACACATTATATGTAATGATTGTAATAACAATATAAATTAATAGAACAGACTATTTAAAACTAGCGATAGTAGAGCTTTTAAAAACAGTGTTAAAAATAATTCTAATACAGCAGAAAACTTGAGAACAACTTTATGTGATATTATAAACATTGAAAAATAATATAGATATTTTGTAAATAAAATGATGATTCTCCACTTAGTTAATGTTAGCAGAAAAATGTTACACGTAAAAATGTATAAATAAACACATAAATCATCTAACTTAATTAAGAGAGATTACTGTTTGTAAAACAATTACATAAGTCATATCGAAGAATAATTAAACTCTTTCAAATCATTGTGGTTAATACATTTTAACATTTTGCAATGAATTTTTATTTTAATTAGTAACTAAGGTTGTGTTGGAAAAATTCATAAATGCTATAAACATATTACAAAATTAATTTTTAATGTTTATAATTTTTTTTCCAGATTTCAGTTTAATTATATCATTAAGTTTAAAGTCAGAATTAAAATTTTCAGGCTTAAAAAATCCATCAGATTTATTGCTGATATACATATGACAAACATGGTAGGTTGTATAACTGTTTTTTGACGATTGTAGGTTTGAATTTTTTTAAATCGGTAGTTTTTCTTATTATGTTAAGTAGATTATATATATATTTGATATTTGATGAAAGCTGATCTAATTTAAGAATCTGTATTAATATAATACAAGATAATTATAAGAAATGTAATTAAGAATCTAATATAATTTAAGAATTTGTATTTTATGTTTTGTTTTTTTTCAGTTGTTTAATTCTATATGATTTTATAATATAGTTAATTAATTTAACTGAAAAAAATTTGATGTTTCAGATCCTTTAGATCTTCTATCAAATTTAATTGAATCACGTTTAGAGATATCCAGTGTTGACAAAATTGTTAGGGAGGCTGCTCAGGGACATCTTGATGTTGTTCAAGATTTTCTTTCAAAATACCCTGATAAGGTTAGCGTTTATTCATTGTAGCTTATTTCTTATAATGATTTGTATATTGAAAGAACATAAAATGTAATCGGTTATATATATATATATATATTTGTTTCTATTCTTATTATCTTTACCATTATATTATTGACTGTTATCGGTCAGTAATATAATATTTATCTATTTATTATTGGTCATTGTTGAAAAGTAGCACAGTTTTAACAAATCCGATACAGATTAGTAAAGCAATAAAAGTGTATTAAAAAAAACCCATGAAAAACAAAAGAATCTTTTATTTAAAGCAACAAAAATAAACCTCACCAATTTCTCAGCCCAAAAGTTACTTCTATGAATATTTTACTATTATTTGAAAAATGATAAACTCAGGTTTTTATTGGAAATTTTGGTTAAAAAAAAATGACATCAGACTAATAATGATTATCTAGTCTTGTTCAAGAAAAATAAATTTTTTGTACCTTGTCTGAAGTTGATAAACTGCAAATGCTTCCAACTACAAGTAGTAGCAACAAAAACATATTTAAGAATTTAAAAATAAGTTTAAACTTTACAAGTTCTGTTCAGAAAATAACCAAACATTTTTAATTACACTCCAACAGAGATATTTTAATGGCATGCAATTGACAGCTTTGTGTTCCATGTTATCTCATCTGTAACAAATGTTCTTGGATTGTTGTTTTCTTGTTTAGTTCTTGTGTTATTGTTATTTGTGTGCAACATGTGTTTTAAATGTAAGTAGCAACTTTTATAATGTGTGATTTTCATGAGCAATGATGCAATGTAAAATTTTGCATGAAACTTGGGAAAATTTTCACAAAAATGATTCAACTTTTGAAACAAGCTTATGAAGATGATGCTGTGGGTCATATACAATATTGTGAATGGTTTTCAAGATTTCATAGTGGTTGTCCATCAATTGAAGATGATCCTTGACCAGGAAGGCCTTCGACTTCAACTGATGACACCTGCATTCAGAAAATCAGTGATCTGTTGCATGCAAATCGCCAATTGACTGTCAGAAAACTTGCAGAAGATGTTAGCATCTCAGTTGGATCATGCTATGACACTTTGACTGAAAAATTGAAAATGTACAGAGTTGCAAGAAAGTTTCTTCCTTGTCTGATGAACAAACAGCAGAAAGAAGTTTGTTGGCAACAGCAGAACATTTGTTGCCAACATCTTGAACAAGCCAATGACGATGAAACATCTATGCAAAGGTGATAATGGGAGACAAAAGCTGTGTTATAACCATGACATAGAGACAAAAGTTCAATCATCATAATGAATTGGTAAGGATCTCTACACTCCAAGAAAGCACGTCAATCTTGATCCAGAATCAAGTGATGCTCTCTGTTTTTTTAATTTTAATGGACTTGTGCATTTTAAACTCTTGCCTCAAAGAGAAACAGTGAACTAACTGTGTGTACTGTCAAGACATTTTGCTCCTGTTAGATGAAAAAAATCTGCAAAAAGAGGCTACAGTTGTGGCGAGACATGGATCCTTCACCAAGACAATATGCCTGTGCATAGAACTTTGTCAATTTGTCTGTTTCATATAAAAAAATCAGATGACTGTCCTCTCTTAGCTTCTCTAGTTGCCAGATCTGGCTTCTTGTGATTTTTTCTTATTTCTAAAATTAAAATTGGTGGGTGATAAAAGGACGCCCTTCTGAGACTATTGATAACATTAAAGCAAATTAACCATGGACCTTAAAGGCCATTTGAAATGAAGCTATCCAGGACTAGCTGGATTGATAGCTTCCATGATTTGATAGTTTCATTTGGATAGCTTAAAGTGGAAACAGCTCTGGGAAAAGTGTGTGAATAGGGTAGAGAGTACTTTAAAAGGGAGCAAGGACCAGTAATTGTTAAAATTAATAATAAAGAAAAAAAATAAAAATAAAGTTCTGTTATTTTTCGAACAGACCTTGTACATATTTTTATGAACATAAGAAATAATGTAGAAATTTGGTCTTTTAATTTGATGATGTTGAATTCTGATGATCAAATATAATGCGATTGTAATGAAGATTGTGGCTATTTTTGCAATTCTGTTGATTATTTTGTTTTCCTTTACCGTGAAAAATGTTTTCACGGTAAACAAAAATCCAAAACCCTTGTGTTATTGTTGTCCTTTTGATATTTTCTATTGTTCATGTTTGATTGCCATAAACTGCTGTATCCTATAAACATTAAAAAAAAAAAATCACTTTGTTATTCCTAAATTGATTTATTTTCTGCTTGAAAGATCTTCTTTCATTTGGTAACAGATCTTAATTTTTTACATTTTGTATAGAGTGTAATTATGAGGCATGTTTTTAAAGTAAGTCCGTTTTGAAATTAAAAAAAAAAACAAAGAGACTTTTCATAATTATTTTATTTTTATATGAAAGCCAGTATCTTAATCTACTTTTCTACATAGTTGTCTTCAATATTAAGGTGGTCCCGGGTTCGAATCCCAGTCAGGCATGGCATTTTTCACACACGCTACAATTCGTTCATCTCAATCCTCTGAAGATATAACCTAACGGTGGTTCCGGAGGTGAAAAGAAAAAAAAAAAAAAAAGAAAAAAAAAAAAAAAATATTAAGGTACTTATTATACCCAACCACAAGCTTTTGTATTCCGTCATAAAAGTTTGCTGCCTGATTTAACAGCCACTGCAACACGGCCGTGAGCACAATTTTCAGTACTTTAACCGTTCACTAACAATTTTGTAAAGAACACTTCATGAAACGTGTGAGAACTCCAATGATAATGAAGAAATTGTGAAGCGTCTGTTTTCTTTAATTTTTTCATCAACTTTTTGCACCAAATCACCAGTGATCACTGAAGGTCGCCCACTACGTTCCTCGTCATGAACGTTTGTTGGGCCATCCTTGAAAGTTCTAACTCATTTCTGTACCATTCCATTACTCATAATGTTTTGTCCATAGACTTCACAAATCTGACTGTGAAGTTCAACCGGTTTTTTGCCTTTAGCACACAGAAAACAAATAACAGCACATATTTCACAGTCAGTGGGATTCTCAATTGGCAGAAGCATTTTAAATACGCAAAAGTAAATGTAAACATGATTGATTTTGGCTGTAATGGTGTCTCTGGCTTGCTAACAGATGTAGGTACACAATGCACATGTGCAAGACATCGACTGCAGCGCTGCATCGGCTTGATTTCAAAACAGTACTTTAAAAACACGCCTTATATTACTTTCAAATCTTAAGTTACATTAATTCTTTGAATGTCATTGTAACGATCTATATTTACCCACAATTAGTGCTAGAACTGTCAGGGTACTGGTCTATTGACACTCTGTTTAAAGTGTCTGGGCCCAAGTCTTCCACTTGGGCCCAGTGACACAAATAGTCATTTTAAAAGTGACAGTGAATAACATTTTAAAAAGTGAAGATGAAATTGAAGATATACAATACAATGAAATTATATCAATACAGAAAACCAGGACAAAATTTGCCATGTACTCTCAAATTTCTATTTATCATAACATAAATGATAACTCAAATTTCTTACTTCTTATTTTATTTTATTCTATTTAGTAATTTAAGTAGATTTTATGGATATTGGTGAGTTTACTTCAAATTAAGTCTAGTGTTAGGGCCTACCGGGCTAGTCTAGTGGTTAATACGACATTGCAAATCAGCTGATATCGAAGTTGAGAGTTCTAAGGTTCAAATCCTCATAAAGGTAGTTATTTTTACACGGATTTTAATACTAGATCGTGGATACTGGTGTTTTTTGGTGATTGGGTTTCAATTAACCGTACCTCTCAGGAGTGGTCAATCTGAGATTGTACAAGACTACACCTCATTCACGTTCATACATATCATCCTCATTCATCCTCTGAAGTAATACCTTATGGTAGTTCCGGAGACTAAAACAGAAAGAGAGAAGTATATTGTTAGGAAAATGGAAACAAGAATAAACTTTAAATGTCTTTTTTTATTTAAAAATTTTAATTTTTGTAATTTGAACATTTTTTAAGTGAAAAATATGACATTTTGTAAACATCGTCATATTCTACATAATTTTCTGGTAAGTGGTATTTTTTCAAATTTATAAATTGAAAACAGCATGATATACAATGGTTTCAATAACACCTCTGCACGCCAGGATAAAAACACTGACAGTTTTAGCACAACTAACTCCAAAATAGCTGACAGTGAAATGTTTAACTGTGCTTTGGTCATGGAACTATTAATAAATCTTAACAACTTACATTGAAACCACCCAGCATTTTAAACTTTGCCTTTGTTCAGGTATATTACACATACTTACTGTTGGCGTTTCATCTTTGCTTCATGTGTTTCAATTTTCAGTTTCTGTTTTTTGAGATATTCCTGGTGTTGTGGAATTGTAAAAAAATATAGTTTATCACATCTATCATAAGCCTCTGAAATCTTACTTGCTAAAAGTATTTAATTTACGTAGATGTAGAGTACAGTATAGCTCTTGTAACTGTCTATACAGCTGTTTCTTTGTCAAGCATTATGAAGTACCTGTAACATAAATTAGCAGTGTGTTGGGTAGTTGAGCTTAATAATAGTGGAGAGGTAACAGGTTTGAGTTGCTAAGTAATAGATGTTTAAGAAAGGAATAATTAATTGTTCAAAGGATTGAAGAAAAAATGATAATGATTAGATGAAGAGTGCGTAGGAAAATATGTGTAAAAATATGAGGTACAGAGCTTGATGCTCTATCAAACATTTAGGCAAGAAGAATGAACAGAGATGCTATGATAGAGAAGCTAAAATTACAAAAAAAATAAAGCTAGTAGAATGTAACATAGAAAAGTAGATAAACTAATGCTGGATGATTATAATAATAATAAATGAATGTATCATCTTTTTTTCTTTAAACTTTTTTAAATTACTGTTATTTCTTATTTTTATAGAATAGTAAATGTTACTACCACATGAAGCTTATTTAAATTTAATGAACTATTTTCAGTAAAATTTACTTGTCAATGTTAGCTTTTAATGCGAGAAATGTAAAAAGTAATAGTTAAATTTTTAGTTATACCCTGATTTAAATGAGTAGTGAATATTTTTAAGTGAAGTGAGTAAGTAAATATTTTGTTACTAAATTTTTTTTTTTTTTTTATTCTGTGTGGTTAGGTTGATGTGAGAAGTAATAGTAAAACATGCTTACAAGTTGCTTGTCATCAAGGGCACATGGAACTTGTCTGTTTACTTTTAACATCAGGATCGTCTATAGAACTTGCAGATAATGATGGAGATACTGCTCTTCATTATGCTGCTTTTGGGTATATTCTTCTCTTACATGATAATATTATTGTAATAAACAAAAATTATAATACTGTTATAAAAAAAAAAAAAATTCATAAATGTGATTATTCTGAGAAAAGAATTTATTTATTCACTGAAAAATGTTATATCTTGCTGAAAACAAAAAAAAGCCTCTTAGGTTATTATTCTATGTGGAACTCTTTGATGATTTATTAATTTCTATAAGAAAAGTATTGTTTTTTGCAGCATATATATTTAAATTTAATTCAAAGTCATTTGATTATTAATGAGCTGCAGAAAAAAAATCTGGATTTCCTGAGGGATTATTGACATGATGGGCATGTGCTGTCTAGAAGAAGCTGTGAGTTTGCCTTTGAGTGGAGTCGGTTTTCTTGTACATGGTTCTCTGAGGAGATTGTCAGTGCATCATCGATTTGAAGTGTTTCATTAGTAAGGATAGGCCAAGACCCAAGAGGGGGACTATGAGTACCAGGATATTTTATTTTTGCACTACGAATGTACATATTTTTATTATTTAATTTTCTTGATTAAATAATTCAATATGCTTAATTCATTTAAGGTTACATTAAAATTTTTAAAATTTATACTCCTGTTTGTACAAATTGATATAAAATCTGTTGTCCTATACAACTTTGTTATGAATATATATGATTCTAACAACTTTTCTTTACAGTTATCATTTTATGTAAGCTTGTATGAATCTTTTTTTGTCATCAAAAACTTTAATGCCAAATTTGTAAATACAATAAAAATAATTTAAAAAAAGTTAAACTCACGATTCGTGCATACTGGTTAAAGCATCCCCCCTCTCATTTACGTTTACTGATATCTTGATATTGTATAGGAAGATGTAATAAAATTGAGTAATGGATAGTAATAAAATTGATTAAAGGATTAGCTATTATTAAAAAATATTCTGCATTTGTTAATGCTACTTCTATTAAATACCCTTGATTATGTATATAAAACAATATGAATACAGAACTTTATACACAATAATATTTAAATTAATAATTAAGGCAATAATAAATTAATGGATGACTTGATAATCTTATTTTATTAAATATGTATAAAATTTCATCTATGCTGAAATTTGTAGATCTTACCGGCAGACATTGTAGTACCACATTAATCCTGTTGAATTGCCTTGTCCAATTGAATGTCTCTTGAATTTTCTTGTTTTACTCTTGTGTCTTGTGTGAAGTATTTAAACTGTTAACTAGTTTAATTTGTTTTGTTTTAATAATAAACTGTATAAATTAATATATTTATAAATAATTTCAGAAACCAACCTGAAATAATGGAACTTTTATTGAAGCGTGGTGCTGATATAAATGCAGTTAATAAAGGTCTCTGTTCTGCATTGCATGTTGCAGTAAATAAACAGCATGTTTTGTGTACTAGAGTTCTGCTAAAATATCAACCTAATGTTAATATTCAGGTATTAAACTAAAAAGTTTTTTATGTATAATTATTTTGCCTAATTTTACTTGTTTCTTTCTTTCATAATAATTTTAGGGAAGTGTATTATAAAATTTTAGGGGAGTATATAATTAGACACCCTTTTTACATGTTTTGCTATATAAAGTACTGTTTACATTAAAGTACCTAATTTACTTAATATTACTTATGTAAACTTATGTAAAGATAGTATAAACTATATTAACTCGTGTACATGAGTACACTTTGGTTCACACTGTCTGCCAAATTATTTGTGGTGGTCATAACCACCACATGTATCCATAACCACTTTACATGTATCATAATACATGTAAAGGATTTGAGATATAAGAGGTATCAGTCCGAGTTGCTTTCTCTGAGAGTAATAATGTTCATTATTTAGGTAGTTCTGTGAGAAACAAAATGAAAATGTTACTTGTAGGTTGATTATCACTTGCGTTTCAGTGAGTTGGCTTGTTGATATGCCATATATGTAGATGATATGCTACATGTTTGACTCAGTTAAGAAGGCAGCAAGAAACCATACTATTTTTCATTTTCTCATGTAAGTTGTTGGGGACTCTCAGGTTGCTAACGATCATTAGTTATGGTAGTTAATATATATATATATATATACAGTATGTTAATAATTACTAACTTTTTCTTTTCTTCCTTTTTTTCTTTATTGTTCTTTGTTTTGTTATTCAATTTTAAGTTATAATTGAGCTTATGGGCAATATCAGAATGCAAGAGTTCTGTATATGAAGAATATGAATTTTATCTCTCAATTTTAAGCTCTATTATTTACGAAACTGACATTAACTTGATTGAATGAAGCAGTACATACAGATTTCTGTTGACAGATTAAACCAGTTGGATATTGCACAAATAAATTATGAAAGTATATTGATCAAATACTACTCTAAATCTGTTATGCTTACTGTGAAATATATTCCTTCCTTTACAAGATTGCAGTATTATCTTAAAATTTAATTATAAAAATGTTTAATTGATTAAATAGTAATCAGATTTAGTAATCTTTGGTTGAGATTTGATGTACATCTTATTTGGTCCTGATGTAGTCCTGGAAAAGCATTTTATTTCAGATTAGGTTTAGGATACTGAGGATCTCACCACCCTGATATTTTTATTGGTTAGAAGCCTATTGTGGCATGTGTTCTTATAAAAAACCCTTCCTATGCAACTTAGAAAAGAAAATTACATTTAATTGTTTAAAATATGTGCAAGATTTCCTTTTGGTAATTACTATTTGGTGAAGAAGGTTTTATAAAATTAAATGCAATAAATATATATCATATAATTAATGAGTAAATAAATGTAGCATATTTGTTCATGTGCCACATTTATTTACTCATTAATTATTATTCTTTTTTAATTTTCATTCATGTCGCCTATGATGTGAAAAGTGTATCTTATTTTATTATTTAATCTTTTAGAACCTATAACATTGCATTGATTATAATTTTAGTTTAAGAAAATGATTACTTACATAAAAAGTACATAATGCCATATTACTAGAGCTTTTCTTCAAAATTGTATTGATTAGCATAGTTATTATAATAATATTTGGAATGACCCTAAATTAATTCACATTTGTATTAATAAACAAGACTGCAGCCTTGTTCTTATTTATGTACTTCTACATGTCGTATAACATGTAGGGACTTTATAGGTGTTAACATGAACCACCTACTGTGGATGTTTTTATATTGCTTTTTAGCTCTTCTTAGAATTAAATATTAGTGCATTAAAAACAAGTTTTCATAAGTAAATAAACCTTATTCTGTTGGTTAACTATTGGCATTAACTTCATAAATAATAATTTTTCTTTATTGGTTTATATTTTTCATATGGTTTTGGTTTTTAGGATTCATATGGTGATACAGCATTACATGATGCTATTGGAAAAGAGTCAAATGATATTATAGAAATGCTTTGTAATGTTCCTACTATTAATTTCCATTTGTATAATAAACGAGGGTTTAATGTACTTCATCATGCTGCACTTAAGGGAAATAATTTGTGAGTAACATTTTACTTGTCTGTTAATAAAAGAACTTGATTGTATAATTTTAAGTGACAAGACTAATTTAAGGTAAATAATTTCATTTTTTACTTTATTAGAAGTTAATACACATCATAATGTTGATTTAATAATTAAGATTTTATTTTAATTGAGAGTCAAAGTAGACAACAGAACTATTTTTGTATTAATACAATACTTCAGGTTAAAAGAAAGAGTCCTTTCTTTTATTTTGTTTCCAATGTTCTTTTGTTAATTCTAATAAATTATCAAACTATCTGAAAATCTTCTCATCAGTCTATTTTAAATGAGATTAAAAGTTTCTATTTTACGAAAACAATATTACTTTATTATTAGTAGATTTTTAAACAATACTAATGTAAGAAAAAATTGAATTTTTTGCGTCTCCATTTAATGTAATCATAATTATGTAGTGTCTTTATACGAGGTGTGATCAAAAAATACGGTGAATTATGTTATTAAAAACAAAGTAAAAAAGTTACCTTAAATATGAATTAATCTCCTTCAAAGTACTGTCCTTGGCTAGGTATACACTTATCCCAACGTTAAATCCATGACTGGAAGCATTTCTGGAAGGCTTCTTTTCGAATGGCTTTCAGCTGCTGTCATGGCCTTCTCAATGTCAGGAATGGTCTCAAAATGTTTCCTTTTTAGCATATTTTTTATTTTCGGGAAGAGCCAGAAGTCGCATGATGCTAAATCTGGTGAGTAAGGCAGATAAAGACAGACAGGAAGACTTTTAGCTGCCAAAAACTCGCGAATCAAAAGCGACTTCTGGGGCACAGTGCGTTGTCATGATGAAGAAGAAAGCTGTTGGCCCATTATTTAGGTCTCTTTCTTTGCACATTGTTTTGCAAACGTTCCAGTACCCCCTTGTAAAATTCAGAGTTTACAGTTGTTTCTCTTGGAACCAACTCTGATCGCACTGTGCCCTCACAATCAAAAAAAAACAGTGACCATGAACTTGATGTTCGACTTTGATTGACGGACCTTTTTAAGGTGAGGTGAGTTACGGTTTTCCATTGAGAACTCTGAATTTTTGTCTCAGGGTCATAGCCAACTTTCATCCCCAGTAACAATTTTGGCCATGAAGTTCGCATCTGCATGAAGATGATCCTTCAATTCCGTGCAAACTAAAACACGATTTTCTTCTTGTTTATCAATCAAAAGTCTCGGAAAAAATTTGGCACTCACTCGTCTCATTTGCAAATCATGTGTTAAAATGATTTGTATGGACCATAGGAGATGTTAAGTTCTTCAGTAAGCTCTCGAATAGTCATTCGCCTGTTTGAACTAACAAGTTTGGCCACTTTTTACATATTTTCATATTTTTTGAGGTCGAAGGACGTCCCGACCGTTCCTCGTCCTTAACTGACTCATTTCAACTTTTAAATTGCTCAAACCACTTGTAAACAGTCTTCAAAGTTACCACATTATCACCATACACTGATTTTAACTTTTTGTAAGCTTCTTTGGCACTTTTTTCAACTTGAAACAAAACTTAGTGTTAATGCTTTGTTCAAGATCCATGTTTCACGGCAGACACCTCAAACATGACCTCACTGTAGTGGCTATAGAAGCAGACTGACAAGCCGAAACGTGTTCCAACTTGTCACTGTCTGTCTCAACACATGAGGGTATGAGACATACTAGTCGAAATAGATGTAGAATAAGTAATTGCTGCTATAAATATTCATTCACCATATCTTTTTATCACACCTCGTATATTTACTTTAAAATTATTTTATGTGTTTATTTTTAGATTATTAATATATATACTTTAACCTCATCTGTTTTTGATTTTATAATGTATTATGTATTTTATGATGCTACTCTGATTAAGGTTTTGTCATATTTTCCCTTGATTTTTCCATGCATATAGATATAGGGTGGGATAATTATATGGAGTAAGCCTAATTATATAGAAAAATTATTTGTTAATTATATTGCATTAGCATATGTATGTACCTATTCCTGATATGTGTAATGTGTACCGACCAGAATGAAGAAACTTATTTAATTGTTAATGTATTGTCATTATATTAATAAATGTATTATATAATAGCCTGTTGTTGAGTTCAGGATTGAGTAGTAACAGGTTTCTTTACAGGAGATGTGAATTTGAGCCAGTGGCTTAATAAGTGCTTAATAGTGTGGCTTAATAATAATAATTTGATATTTATTATTCTTTAAAAAAAAAAAAAAATGATCTGCAATTTTAATGACTATTTAATCAATTAATATATGCAATTATTTTCATTTTAAAAAGAAAATATTCTTTGAAATACTCTTTTATCCTTAAAATTGTAAAAAAAAGTAAATATTATGAATGATTACTAAAAAAAAACAAATATAACTAAAAATATGATGAAAAAATCTGAAATTGTCCAGTTTCTTAAATGCAACACTAGTTATAAGATAGGTGTGATACTGTTCAATTCTTACGTTTTATGACTATGTTTATTAATCTTTGTTCACTACTTGGTGATTTTTTTTTCTGGATTGCCTGTTTCATGGTTTAGCTAAGTTATTATCTAAAACTGTATTTTTATCTTGTATAAAACATTAATTGGCATTAGAATATCTTTAGTTTTTTTTTTTTAAATTAATAATGTAAATTAGCTTTAAACTCAGTCTCTCAAATATGGATGAAATATATTTTTTTCTAAAAATTGGGTAAGTTTTAAAGATGCATAGGATGATACACTGTTATAATAAATAACGATATACAATCAAAGTCTTTACAATAATTACCGTACTTCACTATTTTTCACTAAATTGCAGTTTTCAAATTTTTTTGTTATAATGTTATTTTTTACTAGATTTTCTGAATCTACAACATGATAACAACATGTTGTAAAAACCATCACTCAAGAAGTATATGTAAAAGATCTTTTTTAAGTTCAGTTTTTCTTAATAGTATATCCATATTAATAAAAATCTAGTCAGTAGTAGAAGAATTGAAGTTAGCTTCAACCATAATGACCATCTTTGGTTAACTTCATTTTATATTTAAGATGTAACTAACTAAATTATTTCAGATATTGTAAAACCTTCATCAGTGGATTGAGTAATGTCTAAATTGAAACTGGTTTTGTATTATAGCTTATGTGATATTTAATAAGTAGAAAGATTATATGAAGATGTTAATATTGAATATTATTAAGAAGGTAATCAGGATTGAATTTTAGTTCAAGAAAGAAGAAGTACTTAGTGTGTAATATTATTGTCAGACATGGAAAAAAATTATATTATGAAGACCAAGTTTTTAGAGTAATATTTTTTTTTTTTTTTTTTTTAACTTC
Organism: Zanna intricata; assembly: GCA_010016005.3. Lineage (NCBI taxonomy): Eukaryota > Metazoa > Arthropoda > Insecta > Hemiptera > Fulgoridae > Zanna > Zanna intricata. The sequence continues at coordinate 14,539 of JAAAKQ030112076.1, forward strand.
TGGAACCACTGTTAGGGTATATCTTCAGAGGATGAGATGAATGAATTGTAGCATGTGTGAAAAATACCATGCCTGACCGAGATTCGAACCCGGGACCTCCGGATGAAAGGCTAAGATGCTACCACTCGGCCACGGAGAGGCCGGCTTTTAGAGTAATGGTTATAATCGTAGGCAAGACATTCCTTTTACTCAGGTTGATAAGTATTTAGTTAATATAAATCAGCATTTTAGGGTAGTGGATTATAATATAATATGATTAATTTATTATTAATTTAAATTAATATATTAATTTATAATTATTATGATTAATTTATTATTGCTAAAATTTTTTTTAGGGATGATTCCTTTAGAATGCATTTAGTTTATAGCCAAGATAAAAATAAACCTGACAACATACTCAATAATCTTTTGTTTCTCCACTAATTCTTATGTTCTAGCTGATGAGTTAAAACATTTTCATAGCTCAGATCATTGCTTACTTTGTCATTGAATAAAATATGTAATTGTTAATTTTAATGTATAAAAAGGATCGTTTATAATATTATAGAGGTCCTATCCGTTTCTTTATGCTATCTCCAACTGATGCTTAAAAATTGTGAGATGAGTTCAAATAAATCAAATTCATGGTATACCATACTAAAGTGATTTAAAATCAGGTTTCAAATGTGTAATCTAAGAACTGAGAGACACTGACCTAGAATCAAATAAAGTAAGATGTCATTGTGGTAGGGTAGTGATAGTCTGCTTCATGGATCTGCTTATCAGAATCACATCAAAAAATAGATCAATAAAATATGGTAGTCAGCTAATTAGGTGTATAAACAGGGGTATTTTTTGTGTTCTTTCAAATGGTCAAGAAAAACTGAATCTGAGACTACCTTCAATATTTGTAGTAGAATTTAAGTAAATATAAATGATTAAAGGTAAATTAATTCTTAAATTAAAAATGTATGTGTTAAATTATATTTATTTCATCAACCTTATGCACAGAACAATAAATAAATTAAGAAGGATAACACATTATTCCATATTCATGCAAAAGCACTTATGCAGATTCTTCCTTCTTCAGTCACATTAAATTACTTATAAATTATTCAGAAATTATTTTTTTTATAAAAAATTAAAATTAAAAATTAAAACTGTGTATAAAATTATGATTCATATATAATATGTGGACTAGCTAGCTAGCCCACATTTTAAAAAATTTGATTTAAACTACTTATTTATTTTTACTTTTAATCTAATTTTAGTAATTGAAGTCATATTTTTATATATTGGATTTTAACTTTTTAATTTTAATTTTTAAAAAAATTTTACATTTTAAATATAATATAAATTTTAATTTTAATGTGTGATTTGGTCTGAATAATCTATTTGTAATTTAATGCAATTGATGTTCCAAGGAGTTCATAAAAGTGTAAAAGTGCTTTTGCATGAACAATAGAATAAGAATGTCATCCTACTTTATTTACTTATTATTCTGTACTTAAGTACAGAATATAAATATAATATAATTGTAAATATAATTTATATAGTACAGAGGAACATGATTCTTAATATAATGAAACAATTGCATTATAAGTAAAAATAATTTAAAAAAATTTTCCATAAACAAACTGGTTCTGAGTATTTCTTAATTTGAATCTAGTACAGTTATATTCTGCAGTAATTTTATTTGGTTGTTTACCACTAATATTGAAATATTTATTTCAGCGCAACTGAAAAATTATTATTAAGAACACGACAACTTGTAGATATCAAAAAGGAAGATGGATTTGCATCATTACATCTTGCATGCCTTAATGGTCATAGAGCTGTTGCAGAAACATTATTAACTCAGGGACAGGCTCAGGTTAATCTTAGAAACAACAGAAAACAGACACCATTACATCTTGCTGTTTCTCAGGTACAAAACTGAATTCATTCTTATGTTTTTTCCTTATACTATGTTATTTCTGGATTATTTTAGTGTAATATTTTTATCATTAATTTTTTTTTTTGTGAGTATGGTTAGTTTTTCATAGTTGTTTGTACATTGCAGTTCCAAATTTTCTACTAATTTAATTTTTACTAACCATGCTAGTATACAAGCTTAAATATAAGCTAATATACAATTATGATTGTAAACTAAATATTTATGATTTTCCTTTTAAAAATTTCAGGGACATTGTTCAGTCGTAGAGCTAATAATATCATCAGAAGGTGATATTAATGCAACTGATGATGAGGGTGATACTGCCTTACATTTGGCTCTTATGAAAAGAAAATCTGTTACCACAGAAATTAATGAATTAGAAGCTCCTACAATATTTGGGGTATGTTTTTGTCATTTTCATTTAACATTTGTTTGTTTCTTTTAATACAGCAACAGGAGGAGAAATTAGAAACCAGCTTTAAATAAATTCAAAACTGTGTACAATTTAGCGATGCAAAGTGGACACAGTGATGGAATGATGGAATGCTAACTCTGAACTAATGGTTTATAATATTTTGATTATAGTTCAGAGATGGAGAGGTTTGAATTTCTGGTGAAAAATTTGATTTTGAAGGGTAGAATTGGGATGTAACATATCAAATCCTAGAATTTGAATGCTAGACCATGGATACTGGTATTCTTTGGTGGTTGGGTTTCAATTGACCACAAATCATTTACATTCATATATATAATCATCTTCATTCTATGAAGTAATACCTTGCAGTGGTTTTGGAAGCTAAGCAGAAAAAAAGAGTATTGATTAGAATATGAACAGGCTGTGACAGTTACAAACATTCAGTGTTCAGATGGAATAAAATGTAGTTCAGAATGTGATAACTTATATGATGTTAATGAATTTGATTAAAGATACCTAAGAGGAAATTTCAGTGATTTTTTTTTTTTTTTTCCAACAAATGAAGCATTAGAATGAATAAACAACGTGACTGTACAATTAAGGTACAGTTTAATTAATCTTTCACACTAATGATGTTCCTTAAGTTTTTTTGGGTTATGGTATTTTGTCAAAATTTTCTCTCTTTTCATTCTAAATTTAAACATTTGTTACATTTAACTCCTGGATGAATCGTATGAGATTAATTATAATATTTATAAATACATATAAACAGCTGAAAAATTAATTTTGAAATAGGGCTCATTGTGTTGCTGTTTCCTATTTACATGATGAAATTCAAACTGGATTTCTACCTATTCTATAAGTAATCTACTTATTAACAATGTTTGAAAAAACTTGTAGTCTAATGAATTCTAGTTAGGTTAGAAATTGAATGCAGGTGATAATATACACATTATGATAAATAATTTATTTTATAAAAATGTCTTTATTATTTAACAATGTTTACCATATGTAATAAAAAAAGGGATTTTTTTCAGATTTGGATGCAAATAGCAGCTCGAGTTGAAGGAAGTGCGGTGGCTATAGCATTAGCCTGCTATCTTGTTCAAGAAGGTTGCTCTTTAGAGACAAAAAATGCTAATGATAAAACTCCTGTAGACGTTGTTGCTGAAACAAATATAGCAGAAATTCTTAATCAATACATCACGACACAAAAAAGGTATGTACTTTTTTATATCGTACTGCTGTGTATTTATATATATATTCTAGTGTTGTAATATAAATTTTAATGGATAGTTGAATATTAAACAGGATTATTGCATTCATCTACAATGAATACATATATTTGTGTAATGCTAATGCCTTTTACAATATAAGGCTGCCATCTGACTGGAGCATGCAATTGATATCTAGGAAATTATATAATTAACAAGTTAATGAAATCCTTTACTTTAAAACAAATAAAATGATTTTAAATTGAATAATTTTCTGTATAAGTTGTTCAGTTTTTGAAGTATACATCATAATAATTTCAAGTGTTTCAAATTATATTAATGACATAGTGCTTTGGAAGGAAAGTAATTGACTTTTTGAAGGAAGTAATTATTATTAATAATTATATACATTTTTGTATTATGAATGAATGAGTGCAGGTAAGAAATTAAGCTTCTTTGAAACAGCTAAGTTTTCGGGAAAGGTCTGCTTATTTTCCAGGTTATAAGTTGATAGATGAATCATGAAAATACATGACTTAAATGTTTTGTCAATCTCTGTGGCACAAAAAAAAAAAAAAACAACTACACAAAAATCACAATTGTGTTAATTAAAAAATAAAAATATTATTTGTGAAATTGTAGTTGAAGAACCTGCTTCTGAAATGTCTAAGACTTAGATATTTGAATACTGTAGCCTTGAATTGAATTTAAATCTTCTGACAGCTATCTTAAGCCTTACCATTAAATGGTCTATGTGAAGTCTATGGTATGTGTAGCATAAAACTTTTGATATGGGTTTTTACAGATCAATCGTAGATTACTCAAAATGTAATAATACTGCTGCTTTCTTTTATTGCAGCATGGTGTGGAAAAACATAATATTTCTCTCAATTTTAGTTTTATATTTTCTGGTTTCATATAACCAAATTTTTTTTAAACTGTCATTGAATCCAAAGTATTGTAATTAAATAGTAAATTAGACTTCCTAGACAATATCCTTCAATATAGGATGGATATTGTTCTAAAAACAACAATTATTTTATTATTATTATTTTAATTATTTGTAATTTTATATAAAGTTGTTTTATGTTTGAAATTTTGAATAACATTAGGAGGGTACTTGTAAATTCTGCTGTTCAGTATTGGAAGGATCAAAACATAAAACATAACCTCAAGTAAGATGTAATATCATATAAAATATTTTGTATAAGTATTATATACTTAATATTTTGTAAAATCTTTGTCCTCTTCTTAAAAATATCAATGATAAAAAACAAACCATCAACATAGAAGAAAACTTCTTTTGTTTAAATATAATTTGTTTAAATTTGTTTAAATATAATCAAATTTATGACTTGATACAGGAAAATTTATTATAAAGGTTTTTTATAAATCGGTAAGAAAAAAAAACCATAAATAAATAAGAAAATACAATGATGCTCTAATTAGAAGACTGTAAATCAGTATTGTTGCAGAAAAAAGCCCAATGAGATCTATGGTTTCATGAGACCAAATTGACAATAACTATTCAGAAGTGATTATAGAGTTTACTTCTAGAGAAGTATGCTTTCTTATTCCAAGTTTAAAGAGATAAAAGTGTGAACTCCATTGAATTAACAGACCATTGGCAGATTTTATGAGTGATTATCTGTAGTGTGAGTTTCAAATGAGGCTACTTTCAGTGTTTTTAATAGAGTCAGTTGGTTTGTTCTGTGAGTATGATGCTAAAAAAATATTTTTGTTGATCTCTTTGTATGATACATATCATAACAAAAAGATGAATATCTGTAAATTGAATCTTTAGTATTGCTGGATAAATGCTCTATGTTCATTAGAACATTTAAAAAAAAATTTAACACTGCTTTTTATTAACAATTCTATTTTTACATATTTTTTTAACATTGCAGGCATGTATTTGAACATCCCATACTCATTGGGTAGATGAGTAGGGATAATAGGTTGAAAGTTTCTTGATGCCATTTTTCTTGTCAGATGACTTGTGTACAATTGATTAGTTATTAACTTATGACTTATCACATCACTGGACATATCTCCTTTAGTTGATTATATAAAAAAAGTATCTCAAATAAAGTGGTAAAAAGTAAATAGATTTTGTTACTGTCATCAAAGCCATATCAGACAAACCTTTTGCAAGATATTGGATATTGTTTATATAAGCTTTAGACCATGAAGGGTTTTAAATGGAAGTTTGCAAGCATGTGGTAATTAAAAGTTTATACAGCCTACGTTGTACTACTTATAACTTGTTTGTACCTGTAATACTTTTTTTTTTTTATGTTGGATATATTAATGAGAAGATGTCTGTATGGACAAACTACATTTGTAATGATTTTGTGTTCTTCATCATAGTTATAAAACATTGTTCTAATTATGTAGAATTATATTGTTTGTGTAAATAATGTATTATTATTTTGTAAAGTTTGTATTTTTCTGTGACGTTACTTATAAAACATATGTTTTTTTTTTTCATTTAATTATATATGTATTTTAACATTTTAGTACACCTGTTGCTGTGGAAAAACCAACTGGATCGGCTAATGGAAAAGCAGATTCTGAAACGCCTGATGATGAAGAAATTCCTACAGAATCTCGTAGGGTACCTGTTGAGTGTTCTATTTGTTCAGAGTTAGCTGATGGAAATGTACTTTTGGAACCCTGTATGCACAAAATTGCATGTGAAGATTGCAGTGCACGAATGAAAAAGTGTCTTAAGTGTGGGTCTGTAATTGACAGACGTTTAACTCAGGGTAAGCATAATTTCTTATTTTTATTATTATTATATATACGTATTTTTGTCATTTTTATCTTAATAGTATTTATTTTTATGTTTATGTTAGATGGAAGAATTGTTCCCTGTAAGTCACGACAGCCAAGTGCAGAGAGACTTCGATACTTAGAGAGCAAAATAGCTGAAATTGAAGAAGCACATTGTTGTTCTATTTGTATGGAGAGAAAGCGTAATGTTGCTTTCCTTTGTGGTCATGGTGCTTGTGATAAATGCTCACACACATTACGTATATGTCATATGTGTAGGAAAACTATCACAAAAAAAATTAATCTTTATTAGCAAATGTAAGGTGAGTATGAGTTATTGTATATGGATTTTTCTTTGACAGTTTTGTTATTTTGCCATAAAGTTCAACTTTATGTTTGGGTGAACAGGAATAATTATTATTGTCCAGCAGTAAATACTTTTTTATTCTGTCTTCTTAGTTACCAGAATATACTTGAGTTAAAATAACTCATAAAAACAGTCAAAGGATTTTGAAACTGCATTACTGATCTTCTTATTACTTATGTGAAGTAAAAAAAGAAGTGTCATTAGTATATAATAAAAGTAAGCAACTAGCCAAGGTATTTTAAAAACATTTGTTGAGTGAATTTGTCCTCTGACCTCATCAGTATTGATCTTACTGCTTCAAGTTACATCCATAAAAAAATAAATTCATAAGTGGAAAAGATGTCTGTGAATTTTCCTATCATTTGACTTAGTTTAGTGACTTCTCTAAAGAATAGTTCTAAATGTGAGGCACTCACTGATGTTGACTTAGTGGATGCCTGGGTGTTATTTGCTTTAATTCATATTGATAGCTCTTTTTATTTATAGAAGTAGTTGTCTAATATATATTAAATTTATAACATTTTATACGATTTTGTGTTTAGATATTGCATATATAATAGTTACTGATTGTATGTCTGTATGCATATAAAGTGTATGGTTATATGTATATAACCAATTAAGTTATTTTATTGGAATTGTTTATAAAACAAAGTTTACACTTATTTATAAAATAAGGTTCACTGATAGTGAACAATCTTTCACTTTTATGAATACATCATTTGTGAATACATACTGTAAAGATTGTAATTTATCTGAAGTAATTTTCAGAATTTTATGTTTGAAATTCTTCTTTTTGTAATACTAATTTTTGCCTCTGACTTATTGTATACTATAAGGGGGTTTATATAATGTAATCTCAAAACATTCATATTTACCAATGCACATTATAAATGGTGGGATTATGTAGCCACTCTAGTTCACAGCAGACGTTTTTAAAGTCTACATTAGCAGTACGCAGTTAAATTTCATAATATGCAAAATTTTTAAATATAGGTACAAATAAGTTTTGAAATTGGAATTAGGTAAAACAAAACTTTTTATGTTATGGAAAACAAAGTATGTAATTAGTCTTGAAGCTTTAGTTCACCTGTGAAATTTTCCCCTGCCTTATGTAATTATTCATCTTTTACTGCATTAGTTTTTTTAATCCTTTGACTCAGTGTGACTTGACTTCTGCTGTAGGATTCCATTGATAGAAGATTCCATTAGTAATATTTCTTAAACATTCTAATTTTGTTTTTCACTTTATATTTGTTGTGTTGTGATACAAGCTGGTTTGATATATTATATGTTGTTTGAGCTTCAGAATGAATATTTTTCACCTACTTTGCCTCCTTTATTGGGATCAGAAAACAATGGCTAGCAACTCTTGCATAACAACTTTATTCTTTTTCAAAACCACATGCCAATTTATCAAAAAAATTACCAATTTATCTTAAGACATGCTTAACATTTTTATGTTTATGCAGTGATAATATAGTTATGTTTATGCAAATGATTTGTTGATTTTATGATCAATAAGAATTACATTTATAATTCATAATTCATAGTCATATAGTAGTAAAAAGCAATGACCAGGCCACACTTCCTATTCTGTCAACTGTGTATATAAGTTTGTTATTTTCCATTTTACTTTAGTTAGTGTAATAAAAGTCGTTTTCCTTGATTGCAGATTTGACTGGAGTAAAAGAAAGAAATATCACTTAGTTAGATCTGGTCAGCTCACTCAACACAGTGTGTGTAGAGTGAATCAGTAGATTGTTCTAATGGATGGTAAATTGATTCTCTGGCCTCTTTCACCTTACCTTTTCTCTAAAAAGTTAACAAAAACACTTTATTAAATAATAGTGCTTAAGTAATATACTTGAAGCAAATTTTAAATTCCACCTTCTCAGATCTTGCTCATGACAAGATCAGCCCTTTTCAAATAATCCGGCTAAAAATTAGAATGAAACCCATGGTCTCAGAATGTCATGAAGATTTTTTTATTTTTTCTATTTGCCACCCCTATTAACCATGTAAAATTTTATTTTGATATCGTAAATACTCTTTAAGTCATTAATTTTTTAAATTAAAAAAAAAAATGTTATTGTTTCTTCTGAGCCTTTTAGTAATTGTGACATTGATTTAATAAAAAAACTCATAACTTTGTCATTTTTCATCATATCACAATGATTTTTTTCACTGAAGTTTACAGAAAAATATACAGATAAAGAAAAATGTATTTAGCAACTTATCTCTTAAATGCTGCAATAAATATTAGCTCAAACCTAGATTTCATAATTTTGTTGAAGAAAAAATGTAAACTTTAAAAATGCAATTTAAAATAAAAGACACTACAGTAATCAAAGTATTTAAAAAAAAAAAAATGTTATTCTTAAAGTATGAGCAAGTAGATTCTGAAAGAAAAACTGTGGTTTTTGGACTGCCAATACATTTAATACATCATGAAACAACCGACAAATAATTCACATTGATGTAATGCAACTTGAGATAGGATCAAGAACCTACAAACCAATTTATGATTCATTTCTAAAATATACAGTACCTAATGTATTTATTTAATTTAGTATATAAAATCATACATAAGTTTGTGTACAAAGTATACAAACCTTTTAAACAATAAGACTTGAAAGTTATAATTTAATTTTGACTAAAGTTTAAAAGTCAACATGAATGACTTAATAAAATCAGTGAATGAAAGAACTTACAAAGTCTTCTAAAACTCTTGATGTAGGCTTATTTGCTGTTTACACCTGTTATATCAGTGGAATTACAGAAATGTTTCTTACAATAAAACTGTTTTGAACGAAACACCAACACCTTATTATTTACTTTTTGTGTTTGTTTTAACATTTTGTTGCACTGAAGATTTATTGAACTAATTTCCTTCTCAGGAAAATAATATGCATTTGTGAAAATACATATTATGTACTGTGAAAATACATGTTATTTTCCTGAATGCTTTTGTGATCGGGGGGTTGACACATGAAATTATGTTACTCACAGGAATCCAGCAAATATCTTCTTTTGAGGGCCACTGAAAATACGGAGTAAGCCCATAGGAATGCAGAAATTTAACTTTAATGTTGCCTTCATCTTCATGTTTTGATAAAACTAATAAAAAAAAAAAAACACTGGTCATCATAAGTGCAAGCAATGTAGTTGTGCACACCAATGCCAAACATCTACCACTTGCACTGGCCTCCGTAGCACGAGTGGTAGTGTCTCAGTCTTTCATGCCGGAGGTCCTGGGGTTGAATCCCGGTCAGACATGGCATTTTCACATGTGCTACACATCATTCATCTTCATCCTCTGATGTAATACCTAACTGTGGTTCCGGAGGTAAAAGAATTTTTAAAAAATCTTCACTAATGGGTTTTTTCCAGAAAAATTGAAGACTATGCAGAAGTTTTCATCACAACTTACACATTTTGTTGTGATTGAGTCTTCAAATTTGGGTTCAAAGTGGTGAAAACTATATGTCCAAGGAAAACGAGTCTCTAGTTTTTTTGGTGTGCCACTATCATTTTTTCTTTTTTAATCACTGTGAATTTTATGTTTTCTATTTTGTCTTGCAAAAATCAAAGAATTTTTGGGCATTATCAATAGTATTACCAGGTCTATGTTGGAGATTTATTTTAGTCACAATGTACTTGTCACATATTTTTAAGAAGATCGGTATGCTGCCAATACTGTCACATAGTGACTTCCCATGGTTAGTGACAAAAAAAGACTATGTACCTTTTAATTCAAAGTACTTTTCATGAAGGCATAGATTAAGAAAGTTTTTACAGTTTTTATACTTTTTTTTTTTTTTTTTTTGTTTTGTTTAACCTCCGGAACCAAAATTAAGTATAACTGCAGAGGGATGAGATGAATGAATTGTAGCGTGTGTGAAAAATGCCATGCCTGACCGGGACAGTTTTTATACTGTGCCGCATGTCCATCACTATAATAAGTCAAGCTTTGCACCTGTGGAAAAATTTTTTTTCAAATATTCAGTAACAACCTTTTATGTTTCATGAAAAAGTGGTACATTATGCACCAAGTCATCTGACACTATGCATAAACTATAAATTATTAGGTCTTTGTTGTTATTCTTTTCATTGTAGATCACAAGTGAATGAAGAGAATAGCTGTTACTTCTCCAGTGATACTCTTGGGCTTCATTTGCCAAAAAAAGGAATAGTTTTTATTAAAATCAATAAGAACAATTGCATTACTTTTCAGATTGCTTTTGATTTTTTCAAATATCTGCCCTGAGATTTTATAATTAAAGATTGAGGTATTAGTTTTTCTAATCATTCAACTGGTATTTCCAGATATTATTCTAATGTTATGGTGAACTGCAATTGTTGATTCTGTCAGTAGATACCCAAGCAGAATATGTCAACTCATCATTAGGATCCCATTGTTTGAAGTGCTCCATAATAAAAGATTTTTCTTGAAGTGCAGTTTGAGCAGTGCTGTAACATACAGTCTGTTGTCTCCTAAATACACTAACTTCTCAATGAGTTCATTGTAGTTTTCTTCAGTTGTTCAACTGAATAAAGCAATATAGCCAAATAAAATGTGTACCAGTAGTACCTGCTAATATACACCATTTTGGTCAGAGCATACAGAAGTTGGACAGTCCAATTTTAAGAAGTGGTGGTTCAAACTTGAAAGTGGAGTATAGCTTATTCAAATTTCCTAAAGTAGCACTTTTTGCATGTATTCATTTTTGAAATGCTTATTTTATCTGTAGCACCTTGATGCAAGAGTATTCACAACTTTATAAAAGCTTTTGTCAAGCAAAATCACATTTTCAATTAGTGCATGTCCTTTTCTTGGCTCAGGCAATGCAATTGTACTCTTATTTTTAAGAAGATCCTTAGCTTTTCATGCAATATACTCATATTGAATTTTTGCTTATTTTTTTATGATCCATGAAGCAGGAATTAGAGTTAAAATTTGTATTTTTTGTCTTGTGAAGTGGTAACATTAAGCTTTTTTTTGTTCATTAAGTTTATTAGTTTTTTGTGCCTATGCTTTATTTTTTGTTCAATTTCTTTTGTCAATTCAAGTGGAGAGTCAACTGCTGAAGTAAATTCCTTTTCAAAAACCTTGCTTACTTTTGACTTTGATGTACTAGGAGCAGATTCAGTTTTTCTCTTTGCTTCTTTCTGATGTTTGTTGTTTAGAAATGATAGTTCTAAGTTTCTCATCCCTTCACTATCACTTACATTTCTTCAATTTCATTTGAAGAATGAATGCCAACTTATGGTACTCAGTTCCATTTCCTTTTCCAACACTACATTCTGATTGGTTTGCAGACATTTTAATAAATACTCTTTACAAACTTTCATTAATAATCAGTCTAAATAAAACTAATAGATGAAGACTTATACTTATTGTTTTGGGAGGTGGAGGGCATTATGTTAAATCTTGAATTACTCACATTGGAAGCAGCATGCTTCAATGAAGCCTAACCTACAAGAAAAGAGTGATGATAATAATTTACAATCAGTTATAAATTGATTATATCATAAATATTTTACAACACCGAATCAAATAAAGTTTCTTAACAATTTCACTGTCGTGTATATGAATCATTATTTGCATTTTTCACAAAGTAAAATATGTATTATTTAAGGGTTAAAAAATACTGGCAGTCAAAAAACCACAAATTTTCTTCCACAACCTACTAACTCATACTTTTAGGATTTTATATATATATATATAAAAAAAAAATACTAATCTTAAATTACATTTATAAATGTTTTTTCTTTAAAAAAAAATGATGAAATCCAGGTGTAAATTAATATTTACTGCGGCAGTTAACCCTTATACACTGTGATAGCTATAATTTGCTACTTTGTAGGCTCTTATATTCATTACAGTTGTAGGCGTGTAAATCTATTCGTACAATTATTTTATTTGTATACGATTATTGGCAACAATTCGCTATTTCCAAGAAGGTATCACAATGTATTGTAGGATATATGGGCACGTTTTTACACGCCTTTATTTTAGAGGTTTATGGCTGGCTTGAAAAGACCTTATCCGACCATTCTGAGCAAGATATATAATTTCCTACTGGTTCTATCTTTGTCTTACAAAGGTTTTGTTTGTATGTGCATGTTCTCTATTTTGTCAAGTATTATAATAATTTTTGCTCGGTCGACAGTCATGAAGATTGACCGTTTTATGATGATTTACATCCAAACATGTAACTTTTAGGACTGACTCAGTTATTTGTTATTATTTTAGATTTTTTTCAACTGATTAGCTTGGTGTTTACATTTTATATTTCACAATAGAATAGAGAATTCAAAGAAACTCATAGGACATTTTGTTAGATACAAAAAAAGATATGTTATTTTTACTACAACGTATATTCTGGCACAGGGCGGTCAGAATGACTAACCGGAGCTGCCCTGTTACACTGCTTATTTCTTTTAGCGAATATCGTTGCAATTCTTCTTATTATCTTTTTAATTTAATTAATTTTTTGTTATGTGTATATATTTTTTATACAGTAATAATATTTATATGGTTGTAAAAAATGTACAAATAATGAGTTGAGTTATGATAATAGTGCGTGTGGTTATTTTTGTAATTTGGCGGTATAGGATACACTTCAGATTTACTTACATTACTTTTTTTTTACTTAATTTACTTAATTTTTTTTCAGAGCTGACTTATTTAATTGTTACTATTATTATTTTTTTAACATGAATAGACTTATTGACGATGAAAGAATACGGGAACTTTCAGCGGAAGACAATGTAGATGAACCATACTTGCAATTATTTTTTAAATATTGTGTTGTTTATGCGATTAGATCTCTCACAATTTTCAACCTATCCTTGAAAATACAGTTTCTATCAAATCAAGGAACTCTGCTTTATACGTAGAGCAAAAAAAATCTTAAAAAACATATTTATCGACAAAGGAAAAAGATAAAATTCTTGAATTACGCAAATTTTATGTAATTAAAAAAAGGACGATTTTTATTTATATCTGTGATAATTATTTTACTGGTTGTATTGAAATAACATTTAATTTATACAAATATGGAGAGTTTTTTTAACCTAGTGTAATTTTTTGAAATTTTTTTTTATCAAAAATAATGAAAAGGTGAGGATGTAAATGACCGCATGTAAGTTAATTTAGTCAGCACAACAATTTGTCTTTGATCGGCGCGGTTGTTATGGGTTAAGATATATGTTGCTAAATAGATTTTTACCTTATTCTGTATATTTTTCTGAAAATTTCAGTGAAAAAAATCATTGTGATATGATGAAAATTGACAGAATTATGAGTTTTTTTTACTAAATCAATGTCAAAATCACTAAAAGTCTTGGAAATAACAACATCTTTTTTTTTTTTTAAATTTTTAGAGTATTTAAGATATCAAAAAAAAACAAAATTTATACGGTTAGTAAGGGTGGCAAATAGAACAAATAAAAAAATCTTCATGACATTCTGAGACCATGGGTTTCATTACCTGGATGATTTAATATGGATTGACTCAACAACCAACTGTCAACGTGTTATTTTGTTTTGATATTCATTCTTTAGTCCGCAGAAGTTGAATTTTTTTGTCTATGAATTATCTACCACATAAAGATTTTGTGTGAAATATGGAATGTAATTTTGTAGTGTACAAAAATGCACTGTCTGAATGATATTTGAACTGGAACTCTCCATATGAAAGTTTGCTAGTTAATCATTTTAAGTTATTATTTTAGGAAACCATATTTGTATTGAAATATGGATGTTTCATATAAGTGATATCTGTATCCAAAGAGTTTGAGGTAGTAGAATATTAATATATAGTTAGGAGAACATTAATCAGTGATTTTAATATAATGCCAGGATAGTTCCAAAATAATCTTACCCCAGATTACAAAAAAAATTGAAGGTCAATTCAATCTATTATTTTTTGGAGCAAATTAAAACTAACTCAATCGGATTGATCTTCAATTCTCTTTGTAGTCTGGGGTGAGATTATTTTGGAACCATCCTAGCATTATATTAAGGTCAGTGATTAATATTCTCCTAACAGTTGATTTGAAAAAGTATTTATCATTTCTGCCACAATTCAGTAACTGAATTTGGAGTTTCCATTTTTACGTCTTCATCAGTGTTTGATATGGGGCATCATCCCTTTTAACATCCCCTTAAAACTTTCCCTCCTGATATTTTTCAGCTCTTATCCTATACTAATTCTCTCTCTGTATGGTTCAGTTAATAATTGAAAATATTTAGTTGTTTTTCTTCTTTAATCCATCCAGAAATATTATCAAAGAATGTTATATGATTAATATTCATTAAACTTCTTACGTTTGTGAACCAGTAATGGGGGCTCTGACATTCCATTTATCACACAATAATATATTACATATCACACATGATATGGATTTTTTAGTAACATCAGTCAGATTACACACACACACACATATATATATATATATATATATATATATGTATTTAGCATTTTTAATGTAACCTATTGATTGATCAGCAAGTGTCTTTGAGAAGTACTGTGGGATGAGTTGCTATGTCTTCATCAAATTATTCTATGATAATATACCTTTGTTAAGTATGACTTATTTTTCTGTTAGGATAGTAGTTATTAATTTTGAAAGAATTGTAATTATATAAAATTAGAATTTTATTTAATGATAGGTAAATAGATTATTCTATAATTAGCTTGTCATATATTATGATAATATTAATAAATGTAGTAAAGAGAAAAGTATGGTAATGTCAAATATTTTAAAATTGACAGTTTTGAATTTTTATTACTTTTGCAAAATAATAGATTTTGTATGAATATTAATTATTTATTTAAATTTATGACAAGAGGACCAGAAATGACAATTATCATCAATTATTTTTGTTTTATGTGCGTAATTTGTTTCTTATTTCATTTTATGGTAATACTTTCATATAAGCTGTACTTTACTACAGCTATGTTAAATACATAATAAATTTATACTTTTAATTAAGTAGCTGAGGAGGGGGTCAGTATTTCTGAGATTAGATATCACATTCAGTCATTGCTGGAGATTTATCTTTCTGGCGGCAAGACTATGAAAACTATACTGTTAGGAGAGCTTAGCAATTAAAGATGAGATTTTTAAAAACTTGTTCTTTGTAGGTTTTCAGGACTTAACTTCTCCGTGAAAAATTTTGATTTTCTAGAGCAAGGAATATGGGAGATACTTTAGCAAAAAATTTAATGATATTTTGTGCTTATAGGCTAATTCAGACCTCCCATTCGGTATATATTGTTAGTAGATTTGATTGTTAAGCAGTTTCAGGGTAAAGTTTCTTTCCAGTAAATCACATTTATTTAGAAAGATGTTGTTAAGAGGATGGAGAGTTGATTTTCATATTTTCTAATAAAAATAAGAGGATTGAGTTAATACCTTATTATGAGAATTCTCTAAAAGAATCATTCATTTCAAATTATTCTTCTGTTTTTAAAAAAACTTTATAATAGTGGCCCAAAACTCAATATTTACTGCCAATATTTTGATGATAAATTATTGTTTTGTTTGCCTTTTATTATAACATTTATAAATATTTTTGACATCAATTGTGATATTATCAGATATAAATTATATACTAAAATTTTGCAGTTTTTTTTTTATTGAAGATAGTGGAGTGTAGAATTAAATGATACCGAAAAAGTAAATATTAGTAAAAATCTCAAAAATACAATACAGTGAAATCGAGCAACCTAAACAAATTCAGCTAGAATATTTCATATTCTATCTGAAAACAATTTCTAAGATTTCAATCATGTAAACTACTGGATGAATAAAATAAGTTCATTTTCTGAGTTTTATTTAATAAATTTTGCTGTTCATGCATAATATTATACAAACTAAATAAATCTAGATATTGAGCATCTATTATGTATAATAAAAAAAAAGCAGGAAAATTTAAGAAAACTTAAATTTTATTCCAGTTACAGTATTCAAACTTGAGAATAATTAAACTTCTAAAACAGAAAATTGGAATGGTTTACTTAAAATTATTTTTTGGCATATTACATCATCATTAGAAAATTTTTATTAAAAAAATAAATCTTATGTAACAACTGTTGGAAATAAAAAAACAGTTTCTTCTCTACAATAGTAATCTAATCAGTGTACCTACTATTCTAGCTAGATTAGTCTTATTATTCAAGCTAAGAAAATAGAACAGTTTTTTTTTTTTTTTATAATTTTGTCAACTAAATTTTGATATATATCTTTTAAAATAATGATAGATTCTAATTCTCATTGTTAAAAGTTAAATCCTGTATATTATACATTGACATCATTCATAGTAAAAAAATTACATCACTTGCCTACTTTTGTAAAATTTTAAACAGTTAATTTTTTTGTTATATCTTTGATATATAAAGTACAGTGAATTTGATAAATTAATGCCTAAGTAATTTGTTTTATTTTGTAGACTTCCATATAGTTATTTCTTACAGGCATGATTTAGTCAATGATTTAAAATTTTACTATCCTAATAGTAATAATGTATAATATAATATTCTTGGTTAAGTCTATTTATGCTTAATAATGGAGTAACTGAAGAAATCTATGACTAAAATCATACTGACATTTAGTAAATAAAATTATAAGAAAATCATTCTGATTATTCCATTGGTTATTGAGTTTTAAATGCTCATTAATGCAAACTAAATTCTTGGATGCTAATTTTAATGATGAAAATAAATTTATCTTTCTATCTATTTCAGATTCTGATGTTTATGAATTAAGTTTATTTATAAATTATTAGAATTTCTGTTCCTCTTGATTTTATCATGATTAAGAAATATTAGAATTAATGTTATTGAACTAGTCACAGAATATATACTAGTGATTATTTGTATTTTATTATTGTATTAAGAAAAAAATATAATTAATTCATAACTATCCAAGCTTGACCAATCAGAACTTTGCTTTTGATTCATATTGAATGTGAATGGTGGTTAATAACTTTTTAAGCCCTTTCTGTGTGTGTGTGTGTCTGTGTTATAGGAACTTACAGTTATTTCTATGGGACTTTATTGTATTTCAATTCACAATCAGTGACGAAAAGCATTAATCTTTTTTACAAGATTTTTAAAAAACTTTTATAAAAACTACAGGTATTGAAAAAGTACAATTTAACTGATTTCACTACATATATATATATATATAAAATATTTATGTACACTTTACTTTCAGATTTTAACTGTGTGCCTGTAACATAATAAAAAATAATATTTTGCTAGATTGTGGAAGATATCTGTACACAGTGAGGATAATAAAACGCCCTTGTTATGATAGGTCAATTGTAGCTATTGTTTTTGTTCAGTGTTAAATTAGATATCCTAAAATTTTGCAGTGTTTTTTTTTTTTTTAATTATTGAAGATAGTTCAGTGTAGAATTAAATGATACTGAAAAAGTAAATATTAGTAAAAATCTCAAAAATACAATACAGTGAAATCGAGTAACCTAATAGTTTGCAGTTCCTCTATTAATTTCTTATCAAATAGGTTTTTATTAAGATTGGTGTAAATGTTGGAATACAATTCACCAGTGTAATTTTTTCCAGTGATAAGCACTAGACTTCCTACGCAACAGTTTGATAATCCAAGGAATGCCAAAACCAGTCAGTTAATTGTAATTCCTTGTTACTGTCCCAAGCCACCAACAAGTTGTAAGTAAAAACACATCCTGACTTGGCAGTTATGTATGTAACATTCTATCTTTATATCAGTAAGAAAATTACACTAGATGTGTGGTATATCATTTGAATCAAACAAAGACATGAATTAGCAAATTGAATTTTATTGTATATACTTTATTGTCAGTTGTTATTGTTTCTTCAAAGAAGTAAAATCTTTGACCAAACTAAGATATGAATCTTCAGTGATTTGTGAATTAAGTTTGAATTTTAAGATTAATATTAGTTTTTTTTTTTGTGTTATACTACCTTGGATATTTTTTTGGATGTATTTTAATGAGGATGATGAAATGGTCTCAAACCTCAGGCCAAACAATCTAGAAACCAGTATATTAAAAAGCCACTACATCATGTGTCAAAATATACAGAATGAAGCCAAAAAAATGGACAGTATGAAGCATCAGATGAGTGACAGTAAAACACTCACAAGCAACACTTTACCTTCAGAGAATATGGAGTTGGCATTAAAATGGAGTTTTAACTTCTATTTGGAAATCCTTACTTAATGCAGTAATGTTTTTATCTTTTTCAAATTTGTAATTTGAGAAACTCCTACTCTATGTTTGTAATACTTATAATAATCATACACTACCCTCATTTTTCAGGTACAACAAAATTCATATCATAATTAAGTTTTTCCAAATTAGAATACAGTTTTATATGTTGTTTTTTCTCCTATCCCCAGAGCAAAGATGCACATTGCATTTTTTTTTTTAGTTTATTAATTTTAAACATTTGTACAATTTTTCCACTGTATGGTACTGTATATTTTATATTATATACATATTTATTAGAAGATTTTTTTTTAATATATATTGTTTTTAAATTAAATTATTTACAATGTAGTATTAGTTTATTGTTTTGTTCATTTAGTTTATACCTATTTTTCAAGCTATTAGTCAGCTTATCTTTTTTACTCTTTTTCTCCTCAACTATACAGTAAACATTATGTTTAAAGTAAAAGATTACATTTTATAGAATAGAAAGTTATAATAAGGTCCTCGAAAATTGACTGTAAAAAACTTAACGTGTGAACTACCAGAAAAAACTTTGTTTGTTTTTGCTTAGTATGAAATTAGTAGAAGCCAACAAAAGTATAAACAGCTGTCACTACATGCGCGTGCACACACACACACTTAGCTGTAGTAATTTTTATTAATTTATAAACATAAATATTAAGGAATGCTTCATTGACATGTTATCAGATTTTAGAGAAAAACTGATTTTTTCTAAAGAGTTTTGATGATTTTTTTTTTATGATGTAATGATCATTACATAGATTTTAAAAATATGTGCTTAAAATTCAGTATTGAAAATTTTGTCTCGATAGATAATAAATTTTCAATATACAAAATATATACTTTTAATAGAAATTCTTTTACTTGGTGTATGTGTACATTTCATAAAATACTCTTGTTTAATGAACTTCAAATCAATTTCCAATTTAACAAATTCATACAGTTTTTATTTAAGTTTATTTTTATTTAATTTTTTTACTTTGATTAGTGTAAAAAAATGAAAATGTATAAATACTTGGATAGTTCTGAGTCTTCGATACTATTAAAAGAATAGGATTTTAAATTTTCATTATTATTTTATTTTTATATAAAAATATTATAAGCTGTGACTTGAACTATGTGATTTGTATATTATGTTTTAAATATCTAATATGTACAGATAAAAGGTATATGTATATATATATATATATAAGATAGGTAATTATACATAAGGCTACAGCTATAGTATGAGTGGCAATTAGCATGTATTCCAGTTAATACAGTTTCACACAGAAAATGCTGTCTTCTGTGGATTCGCAGTCAGTGTACAATTGCTGTGAACTATGCTACTCCCCAATTGTATAGCAGCTGCACAACATTATTTCATTTAAAGTCATGTAAACATAAATTAGAGTAGTTCTGCACTGCTGTATTGTATTCATTGCCACTTGCCACTCATACAGCCACAGTCTTACTACGTTGTATTATAAAATTGATAAAAAAATGTATTTTACTGTATTTATCTAAAAAATTATACATCATGGTTTATAAATTTACTTTGCATAGAATTAGAATTTAAATCATTTGTATTTTTTTTTGTGGGTGCTTGTGTGTCTGAAGTTAATACAATGTTCATTAAAATAATTTCATTGTTACATGCTGAAATTAAATTAAGCATGTAATTCATGCTGTCATACTATATTTTTCTCATGCAGTTGGTATTATGAGAATAGTTAGATAAAATGTAACTTTTTTTTCTTTGTGTGACTGATTCTTAATATTTATAGTTGTATGTTCTTTGCCAAAGTTTCCACAATTAATCTGGGCTGTGATTATTGTATTGAAAGAGTTAAAATATTTTTTATATTTATAGATTTCAATGTCAGTAGTTAAGATGTATCTAGTATGTATATTTTATCACATTTTATTGATATAATTGTCTTATAATTTATGTTAGTAATGAAAGTTTTTTTAAAATGTGAATCAGAATGAATATATTAATATTGTATGTTTTATGGAAGTTTTTCTCTGAATGTTTTTAATGTTGCATACAATTATGAAATATATTTAATTGTTTTTTTTTATTGAAACAGTAAACAAAATTGTTAAAAATGCTTCTATTTTATATAATTTTTTATTGGATTCATTATTTAAGCATTGTATTAATTTATAAATTAATCCTTATTAATTATTTTAAATATAAGTATTAAGGGAAAATATATTGTTTTAATTTCTTTAACAGTGCAGTTGATAATATGAAACTATTGTTAGACAGTTCCTCATTTTATGAACATATGCTAATTTATTTACATTTAAATAAATTAAAAATAAAATAACTTGTGAACTTAAATAAAATTAATTAAATAAAAAAACTTATTTTCAATTTAAATTAAATGTGTTTTAAATTAGTTTTAGAGTTGTAAATTAAAATATTTTATATTTATTGCTCCTAAATTATAATGCAGTCATACCTAAAAAAAAAAAAAAATTTTAAAGAAAATTTAAATTATTAATATTTTTGCTGAAAACTCTTAACGTGATTAATTTAATAAACCAATCTCAGTCTTATTTAACTATTGAAACTACAGGTGAAAATTGATTTAATTTGACGAAAGTTCAGATTATATTGATTAACTACATAGTGACTTTCTGGTCATGTTGCATAATATTAAGTATCTATCATTAATACTTTCAGCTTAGTATAGAAGATATTACATCAAATAAAGAAAGAATTAGTGCTCGTAAACTTATTTAACATTCTCTATGTTACGCAGTATTAAGATTCTGTTGAATCCTACTGAATATTCTGGTGGTCTGTTGATTGCAGGTAGAAGACATAAGGGATAAAAAGATATTTTTTGTAAATATTTTGACTTATTGATCTCTTGAAAATCTTTAGTCTATAAATGAAATTATTTCTTGACATATATATTTTCTTTCTTTTTTGTACTTCAGAACAGGTATTATTGACAAAATGTGCAAAGAAATCAATCATTTATTTAAAGTGTCTTTTTAGCAATATCTCAATTATGGTAATAAATAAGATATCTTAATAAGATTTAAAAAAATATATATTATGTTTAATAAGTATGCTCAATTTTTACTTCTTTGTATGAAGTAAAGGTAGTATTGTGATTGTGAAAAATTTTGGTTTTCAGATTTCAATGGAAATATCCATTTTGACTAGTTTCAACCTGACATCTGTATGTATCTGCATATGTATGTATCTCGCATAACTAAAAAACGATTCACTGTAGGATGTTGAAATTTTGGATTTAGAACTACTGTAACATCTAGTTGTGCACCTTCCCTTTTGATTGCAATTGACTAAACTAAAAGTTTCCATAAAAAGCCCAGAATTCAAAGAAACTGAATTTTGGGCTTCTCTTAACTGCAGTAATAAGCCCTCATTGAGAGCTTTTCAACAATATATCACAAGAGGTACTTATAGCCAATGAAATTTTAATTAATGAAATACTTGGTTTTTCTTACAAATGGATGGCACATCAGTTCGATTTTAACTTTTTTTTCAATTTATTTTACTGATTTATTAATAATTATTAACCTGTGATTGAAACTTTTCTAAACAATTTATACTTTAATTCTGTAATTTCCAATTAGTGTAATTTTATTAATTTTTTCATTAATTGAATAAAAGCAAATTCTTTTTTAATTTTATACTTTTTGGCCTCAATTTGACAAATATGAAGCTGTATTATTATGAAGTTGGATTTTTTAATATAATTTTTTATTATCACAATACATTGTCACTGACAACAAGCAGTGTGTAAAATTTTAGGCTTTTATCTCATTTGGAAGTATGTTAAACATTGCTGTCAAAATTCTGACCAGTTTGCTATTTAACACAATATACTGATAAGTTAAATAACAACCTATAAAAATGAATAATTTCCTCCTAAAAATCCTATTTTTAAATCTTATTATTAAATTGAAAAACATCAGCCTGTTCTTTACTTAATAGGTACTTTAAGAATTAATTTTATTAAACACACCATAGAGTTATTCCTGATATAAATGTTTTTTAATAAGTTATTGATTTCTTGTATGTGATATCTTGCATGTGTGTAACTTGATATTTTTTAATATTTGGAGGGGGTTTCATGGTGTAAGTTTCCTAAATGATTTGTTTATTACCCATAGTGAGCTTAATGACAAAGTAAAATTGCACTTGTCAAATAACAAAATATACAGCCTTGTGAAGTATTCCCTTATTACATCCTTTTTTCAGTTTATTTGTACTGTAACAACTTTTATAAAAATAGTATTTGCTTTTTTAATGTTTCAAAAAATTATTGATGACACTTATCTTTCTCTGTCCATCTTTCTCATATTATTGAATTTTCAGTTCAATTAAATGTTAGCGCGGAACTTATATGGTCCTCCATATCCACATGGTATCTAACTTTTCTATGGTGTAGGCTGGGTACTCCCAATCCTCCATCCTCCATTAGTCCTTAATTACTCCAACCTCCATTTTTGTTTGAATTCTATCTGCAGGTTTGGCTGCTGTTGTAGCAGCTTCTCTATCTGGCCAAAATGACAATCAGAATCAAGATATGTTGTAGATTTCAGGAAACTTTTGCTTCATTGATTTACAACAACTTTTCAAAATCATATGGATGAAAATCATATGTAACGTGATATTGGTAAGAAGTTTTATGTTTAATAGCACCCTTTCGTTTACGCTGAGGTACAGCCATAGAAATAGATTTAAAAAGCAAAATATTTTTTCTATTTACATTATCTTGACATTTTTCACCACACAGGACTTCTTCAGCTACAAACTTACTTGGAACAAGCTTCCCTTTCTGAAATACATAACTCTGAGTTATATATTTCAGAAAATATGTATTTCTCGTATTTTGGCAGTGGCTATTTTTTTCCATTGGTCTTTACACTGTTGCTGTTGGAAGTTTTCTTTCTAAAAAAAAAAAATCACACCATTAACATTGATTATATGAAGGAAAATTGCAGAAGTAATTAGTTATTGACTAAATGCTAGTACTAAATAAAAACAATATAATATAATAATTGTACTGGTCTCATCTACTGATATCCTTGGTAGAATGTTTTGTGCTTATATATGTTATATGTTTCAAACCACTCAAAAATAACCATTAGCTTTCAGTGACTAAATATTTCTTAAAAATATTTAAATTGCCTCATTTAAAAATGCACTGCTTAAGGTATGACCATTTTCTGTTTAGGTGCAATGTGATGTTACATAACCTCTCAGTATATAACAAATTTTATATATATTTTTTCTAAACGATTAAAAATATTTTAAAATAGAGATCTTATTTTTATTATAAATTAATTATTTTGAATGTATAATTTTTATTTACAGTAGAATTATAAGAAATTGGTGCTGAGCCCTCGCATGTTGATGAAGTTAAGCAGGGAAAGTTAAATGGTTGTTTTAATAATGGTTTTTTTAATAATTCAAAAAATACAGATTAAAATGTATAGCTTAATGTTCATGAATTAAGCAGTTTTTTGTTCAAGAGTAGTAAAATATTCTTCCTTTAAGTTTTATTAATATTGAGAGCATTACTTGCAGTTGTTATTTTATTTCTGCTTTTCCGTTTCATTTCTTGCTGTAACCATGCAATGGAATTATCATAATAATAAAAAATTTATTTTATGGGTGTAATTTATATATAATTAATGGTTATTATTAAAAAAATCATCCATATTTCATTCTAGAATATGATTAACACTATTCTTTAATTTTGATTAATAATTTAGAGTTAGTTTTTTATGTTATTTTTTTATTAATATATATCAAATTATATTTTTTTATAGTTCTACGCTTAATTTGAATAAACATGTAGAAAAAGTATTTTTATTAATGATTACATGTGTTATTTATTATTAATGCTTATATTTAATCATATGCTATTTATATTTAAAAATTTTGTATTGGATTATTAATATTACTTGATTAATATTATAAATATGATATTATGCTTATAGAGAATGTATCTTTTTCCTAACTGGAATATATCTCTTATTAGATGATTTTAATTATAATTGGTATTCTTGTAATATGTTTTTAATATTTAAGTCATTAAAACTTGTATTTGTAAACAGTTTTATTAATGTAAAAATATATTGAATTTAATATATTATATGTAAAGATTGTTATTGTTAGCATTGTTGTTTGATCAAATAAAGTTTTTAATTTTATTTTTATGATTTTATTGTGTGAAAACATATTCGAATATGTTAAACATTTTCTTCTATTGATTCTTCAACTCTTTAGACTAGCTCTGTGTAGTGCTAATCTCAAACGATGCTACTTCTGTAACTGCTTGTTAATTGATTTCCTGGTTTTAAAAATAAATTTCTCTACAGAAAGTTAATTTTAGATGGTGAATAACTAGTAGATTCAACAGTCTGTTATAGTATTCCACACTAATTAATTTAAGAAAAATATCAAATAACATTGAAATCAGTGTACAACTGTACGAAATTTATAATTTTATATATTTTCAATCTAGTAAATTTGAAGTAGAAAATGGTATCAGTTGTTAATATTTAAAATTTTCCCTATAATATTGTTATTTGTTTAACTTATCATTAAATCCAGTAGATACACTCTTGAGTTACGAAGTCATTAACAGTTATAAAAGTCGAACAGGTTATAATCTGTATTTTTCCATTATGAATTAATTAAAAAGTAAGAATTATCTTATAAAATTATTTAAACTTATGCTATTTTTTATGTTTTTTTTTTGTTTAAACAATTAAATATTTTATTCGCCTCAGAACATAATTATATGTTGTACAGATCATGTCAGAAAGGGTAGGTCTGGTATGAATAAAAAAGAAGGAAAGATCAAAATAAAAATCTATCATTAAAAAACTATAAAAATCTATGTATAAAAAAAGGAATTATTTCCTTAATCAGAGTAGTTTGATAAAATGCAAAATTACAATCATGAAAAAGTGGTTGTAACTTTATATCAAATATTTGAATGGTAAATTAATGATAAGTTTTAATAAAGTTTATTTGTTAAATAAAATCAGTATATATACTCTATATGACAGTGTAAAAAATTTTCTGTAAAAGTAAAAATATTATTGCTTTTAGTAAAATAAAATTATTTAATTTTAAACAATTTGCTAATTTATTAAAGATGACTGCAAAAATAAGATAAATTTTTACTGGCCAAAGTATTCATCTTTTATGAAAATATTGTTTGGTTGCAAAGATGTATATATATATATATTTTTTTTTTAATTTATTTATTTTATTATAAATAAATTTCTTTAATCAAAGATATAAGATTCATAAATATGAATGTATGAAATTTTAGAATTATTTATTAAACATCACCACATGTCTGGATGCCAAAAAATGATCTTACGGTTCCTTTTTTTCCTGAAAACTTATTCTGATCTTTTATAAGTATTCCAGAATATAATATTATATTTTAGAGAGGAATGTACGTACATAAGTTTATTAAAAAAACTTGCCTTGATAAAATTTGCCTTCTCTATAAACGGGTTAAGTGTTCAGCTTTTATAACACAATGGATGGCTTTTGCTGTGTAGTATTGCAGAATTTGTTGTTTTTACAATAGTATATTACTGTCTACAGTAATGATTTTCTTCATATATAAAAATCTATGAAAATTTCAATTGAAATTGCACTGTGAAGCGGTATTAATTTAATTTATTAATCGCTTATCAGTGAATTATAATTGAATGATAGTACTATTATGGTCGAATGACAAATAGTTTTCAATAAAAAAAAGTATTACATTATAAGATTGATATTCTGGTGCTATAATGTTGTAAAATTTTTATTAAAATTCTGTTGATTAAAATTAGAATTTGTTGAATCTAATTAAATTTATATTTATAAAATTAAATTTTAATTTTTCTCTTGTACCTGTGATTCAGCTGCATGCTTGTATAATTTAATATTTATTATAATTAAATTATTATCTTACTAGTCTTATTACTATTACTTCTTAAGTCTTATTTCATTATACTTGTTTATAAAAATTTTATGCTTATTAAATTTTGAAATATATTATTTCAAAGAATAGCAGAAATGGCCGCGTAAATATGATGTTAAATTTTGCATTAAACATGTAATAAATACAGCTGTTTTATTTCTACTAATTTATATTAACTTTTTTTATGACTAGTAAATTCATAAATCTTATAATTGTTATGCGTGTGCTATTTTGTGTTTCCTATATACTGTGCTCAATCTATAAAATAAAAAATAAAATCTGTAAAATCCAATTCTCCCTAGATTTTTTGTTTTTACATTCTGTAATATTTTAATACATGATAATTTAACAAAAATAATATGACCTTACTGCGATATGTTTGTTTGGTGTAGAAATTGAACTTTTGTGTTCTGTTATTGCCAGAATACTGATAGTGTGCAAGGTGAACTTTGTAAAATCGGTACGACCATAATTATTGTTTCCATAAAAAATGAAGTGGGTCAAATAAAATAATTCCTTGATGAGTTTTATTTGTTCTGAAGCTGGATCAAATTAATTTCAATATATTTGCATAAATATGATGAACTCTGATATCATTGCATTGCTACAGAAGCTTCATTTAAATAAATTTTTGTTTTCTTTACATATGTACAGTGGTGAACAGATTAATCCAACACAGTATTTTTAACAGAAATTTTATTTTTAAAAGAAAAAATGTTTAATTGTCAAACTTATTCAAATTTAATAGTTTCTGTTCACCTTTGTATATGATTATCTCATTAATTCTCTTTGGCATTGATTCCACTAAGTTAGAACAATGATTTTTTTATTTCTTCATCTCTAAACTAAACCTGTATCACTGAACTAATAAGGGCAGTTTTTGTGCTGCAATTAATTTTCCCAAGTCTTTTTTTTTAGTATGGCCCATAAATTTTCAATGGGATTCAGGTCAGGGGAGTTCTCTGGCCACGAGAGCGCTTGAATTTTTTGGTTTTTGAAGAACTCTTGCTTTCTTTGACGTATGACATGGTGCAAGGTCCTGCTGGAAAATGGGTTCTGGATTCTTCTGCATAAGTGGTGGGACTATTTTTCTTTGGCATATATTGTATTGGTATGATTTTATCATCCATCTACAGGCATAAGTGCTCCTGGCCCTTCATGTGTAAAACATACCGAAAACATCTTTTTGGCTGGATATTTGGGAGCTTGTTGCAGGTGTGCTGGAGTCTTCTCATATGTTGACTTACTAATGTAGGCTGCTCTCATCCCTTGGACAAAGAAATGAGTCTCGTTTAGAAAAACTAACTTTTTTCCACATCTCAATCGTCCATTCTTTATAGCTCATCGGTCTGGTATAGTGGTTAACACGACATCGCAAATCAGCTGATTTTGAAGTCAAGAGTTCTAAGGTTCAAATTCTAGTAAAAGTAGTTACTTTTATATGGATTTTAATACTAGATCGTGAATACTAGTGTTCTCTGTTGGTTAGGTTTCAATTAACACTTCTCAGGACTGGTTGACCTGAAATTGTACAAGACTACGCTTATTCACATTCATATTTATTATCCTCATTCATCCTTGGAAGTAATACTTTACAGTAGTTCCAGAGACTAAACAGAAAAAAAAGTCCATTCTTTATGTTCCTTTGCTCATTGAAGTCTTTTGTTTTCATAACCTATATTGTTAATTGCTTCTTTTTATGTTTCCGAGCAATGTTTTCCACTGCAAGCATTCTTCTACAAATTGTCATATCAGAAACAGTCCCAGTGGCTTTCAAGCCCCTATTAAGATCAACAGCTGACAATCGTGGATTACTTTTGCTTTTTCTTATTAGTAGTTGATTCTTTGTAGGCATGGTTTTCTTTTTTTGTTAATATTTTCCTTTTCTTTTCGGAGAGACAGAACCCATTTTCCTGGAATCTTTTCACAATTTCATTTACAGTACCTAACCTTACATTACACTCACTGGCAATCTGTCTTTGAGTCATTTGTATGTGTTGAGACTGAGCAATCATTTTTTACTGCTTTCTTGAGATTATATTCATGGTATTACTAGAAATTAATAACAAACTTTTAACAGAAACTCAAGGCCACCAAAACCTAATTGACAATGAATTATAAAAGCACAAAAACCACTAATTCTGTTTGCATATGAATGAACAATATAACCTGAAATACCAAACAACAAACAGTCTGCCACAGAATAAAAATTCCCTTTGTTCAGATTAATTTGTTCGCTACTGTAATTCTGTTTTTGTCTGTAATATAACAATTTAGGTTGGTGCTCATTGACTGCATGGCTGTTAAATTGTAAATATTTGCTTATCTGTTCCTTATAAAGTATGTGTTGTATTTTAAATATTAGTAATTTGTTAATCAAGAATATTTCATATTTATTAATCTATTCAATTACTTTAATTTTATGCAGTGCTTAGTTTTTACAAAAGAAGTGTGTATTTTTCATCATCATAAGACTTATATATATATATATAAAATGCCATGTTGTTTAGGTTTCTTATACTTGTTAGTTTTGTGTTTAAATACAATAATCCCTAGTATTAAGAGTGTACTTTGTATTGTTAATTTTACTTTTATACATACTAAAACCTGAAAAGAATTTTTTAGTCAAAATAAAGCATGTATTTTATTCAATGTTTTTTATTTCAGTTTTAACATTTATGTAAAAATGTTGTATTACACATAAGATGAGTAATGTGTGTATGTGTATTTAAGAATTTGTGGTGTTGTTGAATGTATTTATTTTTCTCTTGTATCTGATTCAGTTCCATACTTCTGTAATTTAATTTTTATTATAATTAAATTATTATCTTACTAGTCTGTTATGATGCTATTACTTATTTTATTGTTCTTGCTTGTTTATATGTAAGAATTAAGTTTTGAATTAACTACATAATTGTTGCTTAAATCGCTTTTTTATTGGAAGAAAGTTATGTTTATTTTTCACTTGGTTGTTGCAAGAAGGCTGTAGTAGACATAGGAAAAATTATTTTTCTCTGTATTAATGGTATTTTCATTACAGACAGATATGTTATTAACAAAAACATATGCTGACAACACAGTTCTAAGACTTTCCTGTTATATGGCTAAAGCCATACTGTTATATGACTAGGAAAGTCATACTACTATGGGTTTTTTCTGATTCACAGCTTACACATACATCTTAATCTAAAATATTTACAATTTTTTTTAAATATAATATTTTTTCTTTTTTTAATTCGGTGATTCTAATTAAAGCACATGTGCATATCATATTTAATTATTACATGAGTGTAGCGGTACTAGTGGTGACAGTTGGCGTTAACTAATGTAATTTCACAACTTACATAGAAAAAATTTACTTGTACAGTTAGTAGACTGTTGTAGGTCGTGAGGCTTAACGCACCAGGTACCAAGTCAACCGACCAATCGACTTTAAGGCCCAGCCAGACTGAGTTACTTTTTTTTATACTTTAAATATTATTTGTTTATATAATTTTGTTGTAACGTCACAACATAGCAGTATTTAGAGCATTTTTTGGGATGGTGGTGCAATTTTACAACAGTTTTTGTTTTGC
The DNA here is from genome assembly GCA_010016005.3 of Zanna intricata. Classification (NCBI taxonomy): domain Eukaryota; kingdom Metazoa; phylum Arthropoda; class Insecta; order Hemiptera; family Fulgoridae; genus Zanna; species Zanna intricata. The sequence goes on from JAAAKQ030112076.1 coordinate 45,020, forward strand.
AAATATTGTAATTTTTTAATTGTTAATAAATCTCATTTTAAGTTGTTAAAATCACCTTTTAAGTTGAAAATTTAATGGCATCAATGCCTCATGTATAGAAATAATCTGACCAAAATTAGTTCAGTAATTCTGTAGATATAAGGTCAGTCATTTAGAGTATAACACCAAACACACACACATGTACATATGAATATTAATATCTGGGAAATTTCCATTAGTTTTTTGAGTTGCTAGTTATCAAAAGATCCAGTGAAAATAGCATACGCCCAAATGGAACTAATTACAGTACTTTCCTTTCTAGAGCTATAGCACCATCTAGACAGAAAAGTAAAAGAGGACTAAAGGTATTTGTTTCTAGTTTTCTTATATTGTAAGCAGTGAGGGTTATTTAATTTAAACGTTTAATGTGGTATGTATTGTACTAATTTTTAATTAATTTCCATTAATATGTAATAAGTACCAGGATACAACTTTTTTTCTATTGAAAATCGGGATTATATTTTCTGTTTTTAAATTAGACCATTCAATGTTGAGTATCAAATAAGGTAAGTGACATTAAGAGCAACTTAACAAAATGCTGAATTGCCTAGTTCATGGTTACAGTCATCATAGATTACATTTAATGTTTAGCTAATTAAAAATATACTCTTAATTTTTATTAAAATTTTATAAACCTAACAAAATTAATATTTCTCAAAATTGTATGTCAGCATGTTCCTGTACGAACAATTGAAATTTACTGCTCTGGTGTAACTAGGGTTGATAGTTCAGAGCCAATAAAAACATACTTGTAAAATTATTCTTTAAAATGGTGTCACGCATTAGTTTATTTAATTTGTACTCAGCAACTATAGTTATAGTTGTAAAATAAGAAAATTAAACTAACTTTATTATTAGAAATAATAAAATTGGTGTTGTTACTAATATATTTATTTTATAAATAACCATGTACAGTTAAATCTTAATAATTAATTTTCTAATAATTTGTCACTGAGTTGAGTTCAGGGATAAGATCATGAACTGGACCCCATTAGAATCTAGTAGCATCAAATTTTGGAACTTTTTGTGGAAGAACATTTTAAATACAAAAGTGTGTAAAGTAAGTATGACTAGTTTCTGTAGATCTACAATGTTAATAACATTGGATGCAGTAAGTGACTCCATATAGTTGCCAATTTTTTAATCTATGTCATTAATTTATTGCCTTAAAGTGAAATAAAATTGTCAACATGGATGAATGCTGGTTAATTTTCTTACTAATTATAAATTTATTTAATAATGAAATCTGTGATGCTGTGAAAATTATAGAAAATGAATGCTATACAATTCTGAACATATATTCAGTACTATAATTTGGTATGGGAGTTGTAAATATATGCAGCAGTTGTAAATATATGGTGCTGACAAAGATGAATTATTTGTAATCTGATAAATGAAATAGTGGAAGAAGACACTTAAATTTAAACAAGTGAAAACTGATTTTATGAGTTATATTTTTATAGCCAAGATGTTGATATATCAGCCTGGTTTACCCCAGATTAAAAGAAAACCTATTTTGTTTTACACTATTCTTCTAAAAGCTCACTTAAACTTCAACAAACATATCTCCATTCAAACAAAAAGAAAAAACACAGTAAAAAGCCCTTTTAATTAATTAAAAATTAATTTTATGCTTTTATAATTGTGATTTTTTTAAATATCTTTAACAAAACAGTTTATAAAATATATAGTTATTTTATGTTAAAATGTGAACTCTAATCTTTACTCTCATCTAATTTAGGGTTGTTTGATTGATTATTTTAGCATCAATGGCCATTAAACAAAAATAATGTTTTATTCTTGATTTAAAAATAGGTTTTATTTTAGACTTTCAAAAGAAATCATGTAATTAATGAAAGTAAAAATTTGTGTAGAATATATCATTCAACTTTTCACCACATTTTATGAGTGTAGCTTTCCTTTGCAGCGAGTACAGTCCAGTGATGAAAGAATTTGTAGCTGTAGAATTTTATGTCAATTAGTCACATTATTTAATCAAAATGTTTATTAAATAATTTTTAATTGCTTTGTAATTAATCATTTGTATTAAATATTATTTTTGTATAACTATATATTTTTCTAGGGTAATATAATATATGTTCATATATATATGTATGTGTATATATGTGGTATACATACATGTTTATTTATCACATATACAGAGTGATCTAACATTTAATTGCTAATTATCAACAATAATTACTACAACACATCAGAAACAAATAGTAGGACTTCTTATAACAAAGTACCATGAAATCTGTGAAAAAGTTTGATAAATGGAAAATTTGTAAAATAGAATATTAAATTAGTAATACTGTATAATTTTATTACATAAAGAAATTTTTAAAAAGTGTGTACTGTATATAAAAACTAAGTTATAAATTCTAACCCATCGGGTTGGTCTAATGGTTAACGCGACATCGCAAATCAGATGATTTCGAAGTCGAGAAGAGTTCTAAGGTTCAAGTCCCAGTAAAGATAAAAATTTTTATACGGATTTGAATACCAGATTGTGGATACCGGTGTTCTTTGGTGGTTGGGTTTCAATTAACCACACTTCTCAGGAGTGGTCGACCTGAAATTGTAAAGACTACACTTCATTCATATTCATACACATCATCCCTATTCATCCTCTGAAGTAATACCTTACGGTAGTTCCGGAGGCGAAATAGATAAAGAGAGAAGTTATAAATTCTGTATTTAAATATAGTGTATACTGTAATGCCATCTTTTATGTATACAGTATTATATTAATCTGATTCTTTTTTTTTAATTGACAAGAAAATAAAAAAAATACTTCAAAAACAATTAAAATCAGAAAACTGATATTTTTGTTATTCTAAAACTATACTTAAATCTGTATTAATTCTTGGAATTACAAAATACATTATTAGATCAATAGTCTTAATACTTTAGCCGATTGTTGTCTTAAGGCTGGTGATGTTCTTAATAGCTTGCAGTTTACAGAGTATGAAGTATACATAATTCACTTTCTCATGATAACAATTTAAAAAAAAAATTAAATCACTTTTGAGTTTTCCTGATAAATGTAATTTTACTGACACCCACATTTGTTATCTTCAGTTTAAACTGTTTACCACTATATAAAAAACAACATTGAAATTGTAATTGAAGACTGACATGATTTTTTAAAAAAATACAACCAATTGATAAGAAAAGTTTTAAAAGATCACATTTTAACATAAGGTACATATTTTACCTATTTTATTGAAGCTATTTAAGTTGGAAATTGTATACACCTAAAACGTTGTAAAAACCATCTTTCCTGTGTTTTTCTTTAAATGTAAGCAATGTGTTTCTTTGCTGTTGAAAATCTTAAGGTAATTTTATGTAGAGGAGGCTAGTTACATATATTTTTATGACAGCTTAAACTTTTTGGTGCCTTTTTTTGTTAATTTGTCTGCATATGTGAAATTTATAGCTTTGATAAGTTTGATCACATAACAATTACTGTGATGGATTTTTTTTTTTTTAACCTCCGGAACCATAGTTAAGTATAACTTCAGAGGATGAGATGAATGAATTGTAGCGTGTGTAAAAAATGCCATGCCTGACTGGAATTCGAACCCGGGACCTCCGGATGAAAGGCCACAGAGGCTGGCAACTACTGTGATGGATTGTACCAAGACATGTTTACTTACTTGTATGAAATAAAGGAAGTATTGTGATTGAAAAAAATTGGTTTAATTGGTTGTCTATCTTAAAAATGAAAAAAAAATTCTATAAATTTTAATGCAAAATTTGTTATTTTTAAGCAACACTGCTTATATTAATTTTGACTAATTAAGTCAGGTTCCCCAAAACTAGTATACTACTGACTTACTAGTATAACACTGAATGTATAACACAGTCAAATGAAAAATGTAGCCATAAGAAAGACTTATGGAAATGAAAATATGATTTGGTAATATGGTAGAGAATATACCATAAAGATTGATTGACTTATTAATGCAAAAGATAAATTTATTTTTTGTAATTAAAATTTGATAAAGAAAAACTTTTTTCCTCCAAAATTCCTTTAAAAATTTCTTGTATTCACCAGAAAGAGAACATATTGGTAAATAATTTAATTTAATCTCAAGGTATATTTTTATTGTTATGCGAAATTAACAAATATAGAAGAAAATTAATATAAAAACTTGAATAATGATATAAAAACTTATCTGTAGTGTCTTAACACACATATCTGTTATAAAATATCAGGGAATGTATTATAAAACAATTTATAATATCAGAAGGTTTGTTCTATTTTGAAATTCAATTTGTTTTCAAAACGAAATTAATAAATAATTATATAGTGCACTTTCAGATTGATAATACTTTTGGATACCAATAACTAGGGTATTTAAATATCGGTAAAACCATATCAAATCTGGGTCTTTATCAAAATTGATTAGGTTGAAAAATCTATTTTCATTTTATTAGATAAAATTTTTTTCTGAACAAGATGGTAAATTAAACAATCTATTCTAATGAGATTAGTAACTCATCATTTCATATCACCTATCTTCCCATTTCTTTTCTTTATCTATAGGTTCTGGGGATATAGTTCTGACCTTGATAGATTATCCTGAGGTTGTGTCGGTGCCTGAATGAAGAGGAGCCAGTATCTTATCCTTGATATCTGTTCAAGGGGTGGCTGTGGACTCACTCAAAGTTTCCTTTATGTGCACATAGACTTATTGGGCAATCATTGGAAGATGCTTCAGCTGAAGATAGTTACAAAAGAAGTGAAATTTTAACAAAAGTAATTAAAGATTTCAATATTACAAAAAAAAAGTACAGAACATGACTGAAATCATATAGATCTTTATCAACATCATATAGATCTTGAAACATGATCACAATAGATCTTATTGTGAAAGAACCTGGCAAAACATGTTGGGAACACAATGTATATTCATTTCTTAAATTAGAAGTTGGTTCTTTAACTGCCTTATTCTGCTGTGAGTGAAATGTCAAATTTTTTCTTGTACTTATTCCAGTTTAATTAATCTCTGCCAGCAGCAATCTAGGTCATTAAGGATGTAAACAAATTTGAAATCAAATATTTTTCCCACTGTTTTAATTTTTATTTAAAAAATGACAATGTGATTTTAAATCAGCTAGTAATAATTTAAAGTACATTATACATACATTAAAGTACAGATCTTAACAAATAAACATAATTTTTTTTTAGAATGTTGAGTATATTTTAATACTTGAAAAGCAAATTCAATGAATCAAATTCTTGATGTCCCCAGAAAAAAAGATTGCAGCAGGAGGATTAAAAAAAAAATAATAAAATTTTGGAAGATATAGTTTCCCTAAAAAAATTAAACTATGAAGAAATTTCTGTCAAAAAATTTTTTTTGACACTGATAACCTAATGTATGCACACATTTGGACTTACAAAGAAATTCTCAAAGTTGTAGCAAGATAACAAATTTCAAATGAAAAATGTAAGTTTGAATAATATGTTTATCTCAATTTTTTTTTAAGTAAAATACTATAAATTTGCCATAATAAAACAAAAAATGCTCAGCTGTTTATTAAAGATACCCTTGCAACAATAGTCTTTACTCTTGTCAGGAACTTTTAAAGTAAGAGATTATTGATTTTATAGCAAATGTTATGAGTGGTGTTATTAGCAACTGTTTGCAATTTCTGCATTATTAACTGTGAAAATATAAATTAGAGAAATGAATGAAAGATGTAGAATATTTGAAAGGGAGATATAATCCTAATAGTATGTTAACAGTTATCATCATTGAGAGCTATTAAGATAATTTTTTGTAATGTTAAAGAACCCTGATTCAAATCTAGAGAAAAGTATAGCATTTATTTTTATTTGAATGGCTGTGCACTAATATATTTTGGTCACTGAGGCTCAATTAACTCTACTGCTTATAACTGGAAAATGCAGTTAGGCTAAATTTTTATATGAACTAGCATAATATCTATAAAAATCTTTGTGACTATAAAAATTGGCATCCACATTTTTAATCATGATATGTACACTTGTTTATGATTTGGTTCTTTTTTAATAATAAGCTATGCAAATACTGGAATCTGTATATAATTTTTTCTCTTTTTCTGAGTTATTAAAAAAGTTAATTAAGATATATTAACTTAAATAATATAATTTTATTTGATTACTGTTATGTTTTGGTGGCTGATAAAGAAAAATCATTATAAACTTAATTTTCAAAATTTGGTGGATTACAATTACACAGTCATAGATAAATATATTTATTAAATTCTTATGTGAAAATATCTCCAAAGTATTACACAATATATTTACTTACACTTTATTTATTTTTGTACTAAGTCTAGTCTTATTATATTTGTAAACATTTATTTTAATGAATTATTACTTATTATTCTTAAAATTTAAGAATTAATACTTAAAAATACTTATTTTTAGTGATTACATGATGTGCTGATATCGAGGAAATGAGATTGTTTATTGTTGGATTATGTTAATATCTCACATTAAATACAATGGTAAAAGTAATACTATGGAATAAAATGGATTCAAAATATCTTATATAGATTTAAGATAAAGTTTTTTTTCTCAAATCATGATTACATCAAGTGTAAATGAATCAGATTATATTAATTCTGTACTACTTTTAGTATTATTGGAATAGAAAAGAGTTTTTATATGAACTAAAAATATATTTCAGTTGAAAACAAATTAGAAATTTTTATGTTATCATTGGTTTAATTGTCACTGCCTGACTTTTTTCTATCAGCTTATGATTATTATAATTTTTTTTAAATTATATGTATTTCTTTTAAAAACATTGAGGAACATCCTATTCAGTGTTAATAAACATAGACTATTCCAGAGACAAATATCTAAAATGGGTCTATTTTGGGATCATATTCTATGTAGAGTTAGTTACAGTCCCTTGAGATTGTAAAATTGAATATTCCTTGATACACGCAGTTCCAAATCATTGGAGACCACTCATTTTATAGTGTGGTTGTTCCTTACCTAGTTTGGAATTTTTTTTTTTTTTTTGTTAATGAGCTGGGTAAACCAGTTTACAGATGCCTGGAATAACCAGGCAGTATCGGGGTTGCTAACAAGTGCTGTAAGATGTTAAAAAAAATGCGTATGTGTTCCTGCACATTACCGACTAAACCATCACCCTTGGCTAGTACCCTTCCTGGTTCAACTGATGAAGAATTCCTTCAGGAAGGGAGAGATTGCCCACACACACTTTCGTACTCCACGCATACTACAAGTATAACCTAATTATTTATAATTATAATTAAAATTCAGCTAGAGACATACAATTGAATTGCATAAAAATAATCAACAAAATAAAATACATACATCAATCAAATACATTGGAGAAAACATCATTCAGAAAAGTTATCTAGAATCTTAAATGACGGCATGCCATGACTGCACCCTTGCACCGAGACAACAAACATGGCCCTTACATACTACAAACATACAAAGAGTAAAAGAATACCATTGTACATCTGAAAGAAAACTTTATAATAAATCAGCCATATTTACATCTTAGGAATAAATATGCATAACCAAGTGCGATACTCAATAGCAACACTCATTAGTACCCTAGAGCACAAACAACTCATCAACATATCCAAAGCAAATAAGTCATCATATAATAATACTCTACATACAAAGAAATAATACAACACCTATATTAAACCAAAGACATATATAATACTACAAAATAACATACATCTCATAACATGTCACACCAGGAACACAAAACACATACTGCACTCTTCCATTCTTATCAATACTGTGTACACCCAGACTCTCCTATCTCCTAGGTCACCATTGAATTCAGTGATGACCTAGGAGAGCAGAGTGCCCACAGCTTCATTGTTCCTAGGCAACCCTAGCATGGCTTCATTGTACCTAGGTGACCCTGGCATGCACATCTATGATGTGATGCCAGAATGCCCCAGTATTTGGGGTACACCATAGCTTTTACCCAGACCTCAGCACCATACAATAATGTGGAGCAGGCCACACTGATTAGGAGTCCTATTGTACTTTGGTCTGTTTCAATTGGTCAGCAGGATGACCACTAGCCCCATGACCCTATCCGCCTTCTTGGTTGCTTTGAGCCCAAATCGCAACCTGGCATTAACCCATGCACCTAAATATTGTATGGCTGGCTGAGACATGATGCGTTGGCCTTCTATAAAGATAGTTAGCTGGTGGTGCCTTTTGGCAGCTGAAATCATGCCCTCTTCTGTTTTGTCAGATGTTAATTTCAACCAGAGACTCCTGCATCTAGTTCCTGACCCAGTTGTAGGCATCGTTAATCTTCCCCACCGCCACGCTCTTAGTGTTTGCATCAGTTGACAAAGTCGTCTGCATACTCTGTTAGTGAAACTCCAAGGGGCAGCTGTATGTGATGAAAGACCCCATCACAAGCCAGATGCCAGAGGATCAGTCCAAGGACTGACCCCTCCTCTGTCTATTACCTGTTCAGGGCGCCATCCTCCAGATCACAAATTAGCTTCTGCTAGTTAAATATGAAGTTATAGTTTGAAATGTCTTGGCACAGATTAAAGTTACAAAGCTCATAAGGTTTAGTATCCATAAGAACAGGTGCTTTAAGATAAATTAACATTCTTGTACAATGAATAAATAAAAATATTAAAACTGTATACCATAGCCTACTTCTCTATGCAATATTGAATCCACAAGTTTCAAAGTAAGTTTCATAGTTTGAAATATCCCTTTACCATAAGTTCATTCATGCACTCACTATTAGATAGTTTTTTCACTTCATCACTTGCAAATTGCTTGCCGCGTAGAATCCCCCTTAAAAAGCTTTTGAACAGATAAAACTTACAAAGATTAGATTTGGGATGTCTATTCTAAGTGACTAAATACTCCATTTGGATTTCTCAATAAAATATGTTACAGTCGCAGAATTTGGACTTGTCAACAATACACTGCTATAAAAATAGGCTAGTTCAGCAACCTTTGTTTTGTGTGTTATGAAATTCATCCAAAGGATACCAAATTAATCCTAAAAGGTTGTCCAATTTGCAGACAAGCAGATTTTGCTTACACCTTCGTAATTTTTTTCATAAATTAGGCTAGTACCATCCAAGATGCATTTCATCTTGTTTCTTTGCCTATAAACTTTTAATTTTTATGTAATCTTCTTAAATTAGTGTTAGTTCTTTATTGTTCCTATGTTAGTGTGTCAGAAATCATAATTTGCATCCCTTTTACTTTTATTTATGCTCTTCCATTAACTAGTGTGAATCCATTGCACACAAATCTTCCTGTAGCCTGAATCCAAGTGAACTTTCTACCAAGACTATCCTTTTTTTATTCATGATGACATGTTTATTCAACCGCACACCTTTTTAGAAATTCTATTTTTTTCTTTCTTAGTGATACCTAATAGAGTAACTATAAAAAGCATAGTCTGTAAAAGTGTAGCAAGCAATAGACTACAGAAAACAATATCAATCAACTTGCTGAACTTTAATCATACTGTTATCCCAAATTCTGCAAGACACAGATATTAATGAATAGTTTTATTTTCAAAACAGCCCTCTATTAATCCACTTTTAATTAATACTTAAATTACTAGAAGATTGTTTAAGAAATACAAATTAAAGTTACTTCAGTTTCTAATGAAAATGAATTGCTTTTTACCAGTATATAATAAAGCATAAAAAAAATATTTCATTTTCTATTGAATTTAAGTATTACATGAAATGTAAAAGAAAGACCAATTGAAAATATATAAATACTATTTCCAATGATTTTATAGAAAATAAAATTTTAAAAATAATGATTTTTTGTTTTGTTTACATTTAAAAATAATTAAAATTTGTAAGATCAGTTTTACAATTGCTCTTACTTGTATTGATAAAAGAATTCAAATATTAGAGAAAGATCTGGATGTTTATTACAATTTTTTATTTGTATCATTATTGTAAAGATCATTTTAAGTTATTTAATTTAAAAATAATTAAATAGTAGGTATAATTATTTTTATATAAAATTTCTTCTGTATATCCATTTGGATAGTTTTATTAATATCATCATTGTTATCAACACTCACTAAAATCCATTTTGTAAATAAATTAATTTAGCATCATATAGTAAAATGAAACACTGAATCATGTACAAATGTTTTGTAGTATAGTATCTATACTTAATTATGTATACTATTATGAATTTCTTTAAATTGATTATTTATAAGTGCTAATAAAAAAAAAAACTGTAATTGAAGTATATTGCAGTTTATTTCTGATCTAATTATTATCAAATGTAAATTTAGATAGATATTAATTGTAAAAAAAATATTTTGTATGAAAATATAAAAACGGTTTTTGTGAATATAATATAGTTTTACTTTAATTCTTGATTGTATCCGTTTCTCCCTTAAATTACATTTAATTAATTTGTGAGATGTAAAGATCTGACAGTTAAACTGTTTTAAATGTATTGTATTGTATTTTTAGGAGAATGAAGTGAGCAACACTTAACAGAAATTTGTCTGTTAGTTTTAATATGGCTAAATCTGTTTTCTGATTTTTATTAAATTTTGCAGTAATGTTCTTTGCTGTTAGGTGAAATGACATATACGAGGGTAAGTCAATTATTATCCGCTATATAGTTATAAAATTTTATTGTAATCAAATAGGAAACTTACAAGTACATCATTTTTCAACATAGTCCCCTTGCTTT